>BKCP01004516.1:1572663-1637408 GCA_008636005.1 Striga asiatica | reverse complement strand
CNNNCACCCTTGTCACCCGCGGGAGACAGGTTTGATTCCAACCGAAAATTCTCTTGTTTATGAATTGTAAAATAATTGTTGGTATGTACATTTGACATAATTTTAATCTTTATTTACAGACAATTCCATCTACATTCTGGAATCAATCGTTGATGGGAAAATTTGATAGCGCTCAGTCTGCTATTATTCGTCATCGTGGCAAGGAGTGGACAGTGCGGGTGAAAAAGGAAGGGAACAAACACGTATTCACTGGACTTAAGGCTTTCCTAGATGATGCTGATATAGCTGAAGAATGCATTCTCAACTTTAGGAGAGTGAATTGCAATTCTCTAGTCTTTCAAGTTGATGTCTGAACAATTACATTTTGCATGGGACACGTGAAAAGATTGATAAGCCTTTTGATTGTCGGCGAACTAGTACGGTCGGTGTATGAATTAACAATTTATTGTCCTTTTGTCAATTATTATGTCCTTCTGTCGCCGAACATGTTTACTATGTTTTGAGTAATCAGCATTTTGTTAACACCTTTTTTGTACAACTTTTGTTCGGTTGGTTTTTAGTTATAATGCATTGGCATACTGAAACATCCTACTTAATCAAACATGTTTTTTAAATTGGTATGAAATATGGCACAAATTGTCTGTGTTTCCATTGTTAAACAATGACTATGACAGTGGATTACAATAACATATGACAAATTGTGTTTTTCCATTGTTTAACAATGACTTCTGTGCTTGTTTCAATTGTTTATTAATGTCTACAATACATCAAAACAACTTTAAAATCTGATGAGTTCACATTCAATATGTATGAATACAATAATACACCAATTGCCCTGCCAAAGTGTTCAACAATACAAACTCCAAGCATTTATTCATACATTATACCAGACTTCACAACTCAGTAGTAATTGAACAATACGTACTCGAGTCATCATGCGTAGTACAAAGTAAATGTGCAACATTGCAATCACTACATAACTACAACCAATCCGAAGTACATCTTTAGAAGCTACAGCCTACTCGCCTACTCCTTTAGTCACCTGCAAAGAACTCTCCGGGAGTGGAAATCTGAGCAGAAGAAATTTCAAGACACCAAAATCTGAATGAATGAGCATGTACCTGCAAACTATTCCAAGTAGTTTCCTACACAGTTTAGCCCTTCTGCTGTTGACGAATGTGTTCTTCATACTCTGGTTATCCTTCAAAGCCTTTACTCAACCACGATTATATGACAATCGGGCAACCACATTAAGGAATAAATACAACATATTCATCATCCTCATACATGTCGAGAATGTAAACTGTTTGCTAAGTATATCACAAATAACACTTCAAAAACCCGCATCCTCAAATAAAATTCATGAAATTAAATTGCAGAAAGAGGGAAAAATCCCAAAATATCAATCATCGAACCTATATATGAATATTCATAAACTAATACCCGAATCGCTAAATTTGAAAAAGAATTTCGAAACACAAATGAACAATTGACAGAATATGGTTTCACTTTGGTTTATCGTGCCTTTGATTGAAATTGCAGGAAGAGGTAAAAATCGCAAAATATCAATGATCGAACATATATGAATATTAATTAACTCTTACCCGAATCGATAGATCGAAACATAAATGAACAATTCACAGAATATGGTTTCGGTTTCGTTTATCGTGCCTGCGATTGGAATTCAAAACATTTCGATTTAACGGTTTGAAACCAACGCGAAAAGGAAGATCGATTGCCATGAATTCATGAACGATTGCAAAATGATCGATCGTTTTAGTTTTTTGCTGCTGCCGGTCCTCTGTTCGGAAATTGGAAACATGGAGAGGATGAAGATGAATTCCGATGATGATGAATACAAGAAAATGTAATTTCAACATAAGAAGAGGTTTATTTGAAATATGTTAATGTGTTTGGGTATAATATTAATATATGATTAATGAAACACCTATTAAGTAAATATATTTATAGTTAAACATTTTTTTAAATTAGTATATTTAAGTAAGGGTATTTTTGTACTAACCTAAATGATTTTTTAATTTTTTTTTTTAATTTAATTATGAAAAAGGACACTTGGCATAAATTGAAGGGGTACCTGTTGTTATGCATGTACGAGGCATGTACGAGGGGTACCTGACGGTAGAATCACCCTAGAAAGAATTAGTTAAGAATTATACAATTATTTGTTTCCAATTTGTACGGTTTTTAAGTTAATTTGTATTTAGAATTATTTTCATAAATAATTGACACATTTTTTGCATAAGAATCTCCAAATTTGTTACCAAAAAATATATGATTTAAATTTTGGTAAAAAAATAAAATATGATATGAAAAAAATGGGATTCAAATATTGCCATAAGAATCTCCAAAATTAGTTACCAAAAAAATAGGATTCAGATTTTGTTACTAAAGATTTACATGTATTTTTTTGAACTTTTCATTAATGGTAAGTCAAACATTATATTTATTTGGTCAAACTTTCTATTAATGTATTTTTCCAACAACTTCTTTATATAGATATAGATATAGATATAGATATAGATATAGATATAGATATAGATTAGTACTCTGCACATTGTTTTCCTACAGTGAAAATTTTCACAATTCCCCCAACGTTTTCCTCACATGTTTCTTGCTCCGTATCTTCCCCAGTCCCCACCCACTCTCTCTAGCCTACACACGAAAACACACACGCAGCTTATCGGCGCAGAAAGCTTGACGGTAATCTCTCAAGCTGAAAATGGTGCTGCTAATCTCTGAAGCTGCCACATCTGACAATGGCGACGATACTGGTAATCTCTAGATTCATCTTCATCTCTATTTAATTTGGCAGAGATAGCACTTTAGTGGTTTTCATTAGTACTGCGATTTTTAAGATCGGTATGCGGCATGTTGGTGGAACCTTGTAAGGGTATTAAAATTATGGCAATAGAACTGAGCTGAACAGCTCTCAGGTCGGATAGAAATCCATATGCTCAGTTTAATATTTGTATCGAACTGGCTTATATTACTCAGCTTTTCCCCATAACTTGATTTTGGGTTTCCTTTTTGGAATTGTTACTGATTTTATTTGAGATTCTGTTTCTTCACTTCGACTGGCTTATTCTCGCTGGTAATGAACCATTTTTGCCCCCTCCCCAGTGGTTTTTCTTTCTTTGGTTGTCGTTTGATATGTGTAATTTGACTCTTAACATATTTTGTTCAAATCTGGTGGGTGCTACAATGTGTATGTGACGAATTTATGCAATTACTCCCATTGATTGATTTGAGCTTGTAGTGGTTGTATCCCAAACTAATGCCCAAGATTTAGCTAAATTCAAACTAATCGAGGATGCTTGTAACAATTTCATGTAACTATAGGATAAAACCCTTTTCAACTTATTATACTGTAAATGGGGGTAGGTCGTCGGATTGAGCATCCGATTATGAAGATTCCTCGGCTGATGTTCTTGGTCGTAACACTCTTCATAATGCCCTGAGTTTGTTATTTTATGCTGAATCTCTGGATCTTTGTTGTCGGTGGTTCGAATGCCCTGCGAATTTCAAAGGATATGAGAGTTCAACGTGCAAGATATGTCTACGTCTTAAATATTATTCGTTCTCATGCTTTGTATAATGGTCTGTTTTATCCACTTTCTGTGCTAATAGGCTATGTAGATTTCTGAAAATATCACCGGCATGTATTTTTTAATTAACGACGAGGACTGTAAAAACTTGCATGTGCTGGTTTTGAGCAAAAGCCGAAGAACTTATTTGTGCCAAGATATTTTTCTTTCACAGGTTTGGAGTTAAAAGCAAAGACATTAAATGTAGATATAAGGATGAAAATCTTTCCATTTTCATTTTTTTTTTCAGGCAATGTAAGGATTTCATTCAATACAAGTTCAATGAGATGCTTACCTTTACAGGAAAACCAATCTACTTACAAACTATCAGATTCATTACAATATCGGTCAATAATGGATGCAAAAACGGAGTGTCATTTGCCCTAAGTTGTGTAAGTTTGTCAAACTCAAGAGTGGATGTAAAGTGTTATCAGTTTTTCTATTGGTGATCTGCCTAATTAGGGCAATCATGGATGCAATGACTTTCAGTGATCTTTTTGTTAGTGTTTGTGAAATATATACGATTACATTGTTTGCTTAGATTGTTTTTTATTATCCCCACAAAAAGGTGTATCTAGAGATTTATGTACATTGGTTAGAAGAACAATCATTATATGCAACTGCATTGATTTGAATGACAATTTTACGAGTTCGGTTATTTAGGGAAAACTAAATGATATTTAGGATTGTTTTTTGTGGACAAGAAGAATGAAATTCGTAAAATTTGGTATTTTCCTCAGTACTTTGCAGATTTTGGTATGCTGCGAACAAAACAACTGACCACGGACCATAGCTTATATCATGCGAGGGGTTCTTGAGAGGCTTAGGGGGTGATTTGATGAGTAAGGGTATTGAGATATTTTTTCCTTTTTGATCATGTGTTGCTTGTATTCAAGTAACACTGTCAAATTGCTCCGTCGAATGAAAATTTCCTAAGGTTGATGTTCAATTTCAGAACGTGAAGGTGAGTTTCGTAATCCATGTTTGAGGAAGAGCTTTGCCGACCACACACTGTAATTTCTTAATTTTGATTAGCGAGACTATTTTGTAGGCTGACTCTGCTTTTGGGACCTGCAAGCTCTGGCAAACAACTTTACCTTTGGCTCTTGCTGGATGGCTTGCACCAAATTCCCAGGTAATGGTTTATTTATATTCCAAATACGTCATCTAACCTATCTGACTCATATGTTAATATTCAGCATAAGAGCATCTCCAATGTGGCTTTTGACATTACAAAAATTCATTCATATCATCAACTTTTGAAAGGGTGTTACAAATTTATTCTCCAATGCATCTAGTCATGAACTCTTTCATGATGAGGTGGATAGCATTTAATGTTAACAATGTTGAACACACTTTCTAATATCTAACACCATGTTAAACATGATGACTAATCAATTCACTTCATATTTGATTTAATTTTTTATTGTTCTTGTATTAATGATTATTTTAATTGGTCCACCTATACAAATAACTTCTTATGAAATTGATGCATTGGAGATACTAGTTTGATTCAAATTTCTACTCTTTTAACATTATTCCTACATGGATTAACATTACAATCATTGATTGACATGTATTAAAATTTATTGTCTTTCAAAGCTATAACATTGGAGATGCTCTAAGTTAGCTTGTTGAGTATATCCAGCAGGGATCTAAGAAAATCGGTTGAAGTTGCTGGTGGCAGTGCTACTGATGTTAGCATTCTACACATAAAATAAGATTGCTTCAGATGCCATACGTCCCTTTTTTGAGTTTGAAATATTTGTCTTATATCTTCAGATCGAGATCAGCCAACATGTGGATCAAATCAAAGACCATATTTTCTCGGCGTTACCAAGTTAGTAATCTAGTATTTCCTTTTTCACATGTCATTTATGATTGCTAACATTAGCTTGTTTATGCTTCTTCTCTATATTTTAGTAATATTTGAGTTCAGTATTTGCTTGTTTGCTGTCTTAAGCAACCTTAGACAAATATATGCTCCATATCTGACTGCCATCAAATGACTTCTGCCTTTTGGAACCTATATACAAGTTAATGATCCATTATGTCGTTTCAGAGTCTTTTTCTTATTTGCTACAAATATTTTTCACTTATAATGATTTTTATTTTTATTTTGTTTCTCAAACTGTTGACTTTAAATGGGTGTCTTATGTTCTGGACCTAACACTGAGGAAGTACTGATGCATATGTCATCTTTGTCTGGGAACAAGCAGTTCGTGAACCCTTTCTGATTGTGCAGTTTTCTGAATTGGATTATTCTCAAGTTATGCGTGTCAGTATTATAGCCTGCGCTTGTGTTCAGTGTCCTTCAATCAAATGGAATAGACAAGGCATTCTTGTATGCATAGTATTTCTTGGACTGTATTTTTATTCATTTACTTTATAGTATTCCTAGTATTGTTATTAAAGACGATTCTACTTATAATTATTTGATTTACGTAGTTATATAGAATGTGATTGGATATGGATTTAATTAGGTTTTTATGTTTTTTTAACCATAATTAATATTGAAAAATGTAGTATGGTTAGTTATTAGTGGGAATTTAAGTTTAAATTAAAATATTATTTAAAATAAAATAATTAAAATTTATTTGATGTAGAAATAGGAGAAAAATGATTGGATTTGGTTAGTTAAAATTATGTGAGTGAATGAATAGTGACTTAAAGTTGATGTGATGTGTAAGAATGATTGGTTGATATTATTTAATTATATTGATAGTATTGGGAATAGTGAGACCAGCTCCAATGCTGCGTCACATTCTTCATTACGCCAGAGTAGTGTGGCTATTTCTTCTCCAATGTTGCGCGCCGTATGTTGGCGCCAGTGCAAAGATGTGAACAGTAGACAACCCTACATTTTTTTTTATATATTATTGATAATTTTTTTGTATAATATGTATTTGTAAATGTATTTATTGTGTTAAATAATTTGGTGATTTTATTTATAGATTTATTTTTATTTTATTTTATAATTTTACTAGTACCATATAAATAAAAAATTATCACAATAAAATAAATATTTATATAATATATATAGTTTTTTTTTTGTATAATGTGTATTAATAATTTTGAATATATTTTATTAAATAAAAGAATTTTGACATCTATGTATATATAATATTATTGGGAACATAATAATCTTGACATCCATATATATATTATTAGTAACTAAATATATGTAAGAGAATGTTTTCATTAAATTATATTTTTGGTATTAAAATTAATTTAAAATAATAAGAATGAATATAAATATTCATGTTGCGTAAAATTTAGCGTGAACGATTGGAGATGAACTTTGACTATTGGTGAACTCTATTTAGAGTAGAGTAAATTCTACATTAGAGTAGAGATAAGGACTGGAGATGATCTGAGGTTGAGTTGAAGTTAATTATATTTGAGATTTGATTAGTTTTTTATTAGTTAAGTTATAACCAATCACACCTATAGTTATTTGACGCAATCCAACAGTCCCCATGGTCCAAAAGATCAATGTGGAGTTGGAAAATCGTTCATGATAAGTGTGTTAAATTCAAAATTTAAATTTGAACATGATAAGGAAATTAACTGAGTTTACTTTTTTTTTCCCTAACTATTGGAAAGGAAGTACTTTGGTACTTTTGTTTTTCATTCATTTATAGTTAAACTTTTGAATCTAGGTTAGGTTTTTTATTTTTTGCCCATTTTAATTAAGGTTTTTTTGTCTGATCGATTATGTAACGCCCACTTACTCTTTATAGAAAATGCTAACGCATTTTCAAAGAAATTTTAAACTTTCAAATCTGAAATTCTTTTCTCAGGCAGTTACTCAAAAAATTCTCTTTCTTTCTGAAAATTCTAACTCTTTATCTGCTAAATGAAACTGCAAGCTCTTTCTTTCTCTTTATTTCGACCCAAAGCTAGCTAAGGATCCATAGGGAACTAACTCTCAACAATAACTCAACGAGAACTCAAATCATGAAAGTAATAAATCTCAAATGATTCAGTCTCATAATTCTCAATTCAAAACAAAACAAACAACTCAAATTCAATATCTCAACATGAAAATAATAATAAGCATGCAAATGTTCTGAAATATAACTCAAATAATCTCATAAATAAAAAGGTGACCACCACGCACTGCCCTCCAGTGCCGCCATCCAGTTGCTTAACCTGAAAATGTTAATTGTGGGGGATGCGCATAATAATCAACGAACTCATCTTTAGAAAAAATAATCAACAATTTTAATGACACGATTAGTTATTTTGCAGAGATATTCATGCATTGTTAGTAGAAATATAAATATGATACAACCATGAAGTTTCACTATATGTTGGACTAGAATATTTTTTTTAAGTATTTGAATAAAGTAGACGTTTTGCCAAATAAATTAAGATGAATTTTGCAATACAATACTCGGCTCGTTAAGGCTCGAGTTGGGCTTGGCTTATTTGATAAACGAGCTGAGTTCTAGTTCGAGTTTATTTAAAGCCAAAGCTCGAAAAGATTAATTTTATGTAAGTTTTTATAGTTGGGCTCGTTAAGGTTCGATTGTGGCTTGAGCTCGGATACAACAATCCACTCCTATTTAAGTATAGTTGAGATTTAATTGCATAAATTCATTATGGACATTCAAATTAAGCAACATATACCTTGTAAGCAGATATGACACACGAATAATGGTCTCGCACCCTACTAAGGTGCCTCTAGAATTCTCGCATCCGTCTAATAGGCGCATCTCATCTCTGTCTTATGTCAATCAGCCATCTAATAGGCGCTAGCTAGCTTACGACATATTTTAAATAAAAGATCGTCCATCTAATAAGGGATCACATCAGCCGTCTAATAGGCGATCAACATTAAAGTCTGGAAACACATAATTCATGCATATAAATAAAAAAAAATACCACAATGATTAATAAGAACGATGTACTAGATAGACTTCGCTACCTGGATATTCTGATGTGAAACTAAGAGTCGTCGCTTATGTGGAATCTTGAGGGCTTGACTCCTCAGAATCTACATAAAAATAAGCGATACTCGGATAAATATCTAACTGTTATCTCGGTAAACTAATTTACCAATTTGAAGGATTTCTAGCTTAAGGTTCACCTAGATGTCGGAACTCTTGATTCGGACTCTTTAAAAATTCTCGGAATTTACTCTTTAAAATCCAAAAATTTAGCCTCGACTCAAAATTCATTTAAATGATCGGGACAATTTATAAAAATTCTAAAAATAGCTAGGGATGCTAAAAATGGTTCGAAACATTTTTAAAAAAATAGGTTTGGAGCTTTTAAAAATTGGTTCGGGCTCGGGCTCGGGCTCGGGCTCGACCCGGTGCAGCCGACTGGTGGCTGGTGGTGCGGGCAGACCGCGGCTTGCGCCCTGGCGCTGCGACTGGCCCCGCCCTCGCACGCGGGTGGCCTGCTGGTGGCACGGGTGCACGCTGGCACGGCCACAGATGGGCTGGTGCACCGCTGGACTGATACTGGTGGCAGGGTGTGAGTACTGGCCACAGGGAAAGACGCTGGGCTCTATTGGTCGCGGGAGGGCGTCTGGGCGCGAGCAGAGTCGCTGGCAGCACGGGGTTGCATAGGCCGCTGGCATGCAGGTCTCGCGACATGCGGCAAGCGCGCGCTGCCCACCTGCGCACAGGCACGCCTGCGAGCTCGCGGCAACGACCTGGCAGTGCCCGACCCAAAGCTTCAGCTTTTCCAGACAACTTCCTCGGCCCAATCGACACGTCCTACCACCAGTATAAAAACACATTTTTGGGGGGTCCAAATATCAGATTTTACAACATGAAAAATATGCTAGAATTTTTTCATAAAAATCCCATTTTTACAAAATATTTCTAAGGCATTTGAACACCAATTTTTAAACACCTCTCATGGCATTTAAAATCTCAACTTCCAGCATAAAACTCGACATAACAGAGGCCATATATGATATAACACAGCAAAAATCGCAGCCTCTCTTCTCAATTATTTTCGAAAATAAAAGGGCTCAAACATATGCGATTTATCTCAATTTTTGCAAAATAAATTTAAGGCTTAAACACAATATTTCCAGCCATTAAGAGCATCAAAATTAGAGGCTTAATAAGGCCTTTCGAAATAAAAGAACGGCTCAAACTTCGGCAATTAATCTCGGTTTATCAAATGACTCGAAATCATTGATCCCGACCCATTATAACACTAAACTTATGAATTTTTAGAGGTTGAGAGACACCACAATCAAGGCTCCAACATCATCAAATGCTCAAATCTCATGAATTTATCTCAATTCAATAAATCTCAATAAAAATTAACCTTAAACCTATTGAATCCTTCCAAACAAATTCAACATTATAGGAAGGTTAAGCCATATACCTTCTTGGAATGAACGGGAAAAGGATGATTACATTGGAAAACATAGCCTCAGACGTCAATCGGCCTCAACTTAATTTCCTCTCGGTCACGCGGCTTGCTGGAGGGAATGATTCCCTTGTTTCTTCTAACCAATTATATTAGAACACGTGTGTAAGTAAAAAACACCTTAACATATACCGTATATTTTTTTTCAATATAGCTTGTTAATGCAAATTTTTATGTAAACGCAATGCTTCAAGGTTTCACAAAATCTTTAAAAAAAAATATATACAACCTTATATATTGCTTTTATTTATTTATATTTTTCATTAATAATGTTATTTGTATTGTAGTGTATCATAATTAGTTAATAAAAAAATATGATTAAACACATTTTTTTCATAGTCGGATCTTTTAAACAAAAACATACAAAAATATAAATTAAAAGCTTAATTTTTTTTTAAGTTATTTTTCATCATAAACCACAATTTTTTCCAACAGTGTAGTTTCTATTATTTGTTTATATAAATATATATTGTGTTGATTTAGAATTTATAAAAAATATATCCATACATGTATAAATTTTAGTTTAAACTCACTAAAACACATTGTTTAAAAATTGATCTCCATTAATTCATTATCACATACGTATTATTATTATAGAAAATTATAAACTAGTAATGTGTGATGTTAGTGTGTGGTTGATAAGTAAATGTTAAAAAAATACTTAATTGGTAAAAAAAAAAAAATTAAAACACTCTTATTTTTTTTATACTATACATGATTTAAAATTTAATAGGTCAACATTTCTATTAGATTATCTAAAGTTTGAATATGAAATACATTATATGACATTTTAGATATTTTTACATGTGTTATATAACATTTTAGGTGTTTATAATATTTTAATTAGAGACATATTATATTCTCTATGCAAGTTAATTGTATTACATGTTAATTCATATCTTTAATTATTATTACATCTTAATATCTTCTCAAGATTATAAATACTATTTATAAATTATAGTATATTAGTTATTAGGATTAAAAAAATTGTTAAGAACTGAGAGATTTATATTAATGCTTATTTTGTTAATTCACTGATTTATTGAGGCGGCATGAGCACTCACCTACATATTGTTGAGTTAATAACGTAATATACAACTTCCCGTAACAATAGTGAATATCCAATTATCTACAATAAATAAACCGAGAATAGATTTTTGCATAAAATAAGTAATCGCTCGCTCCTCTTTCTCTCCCTCACTCTCTCTCATTTTTGCATAAAATAAGTAATCGCTCGCTCCTCTTTCTCTCCCTCGCTCTCTCTCACATACAGAAGCACTCAAGTAAACGTCAAACCATAAACAATCTTGACATGCATCACTTTAGAAGGTGCGCTATGCGAACAGGAATTAATTATCATCTTCTATTTCATCTTTTAATCGCATTTTTTTTCTTTCTTCCATGAATATCTCTCTATTTTTGCATAAAATAAGTAATGGCTCGCTCCTCTTTCTCTCCCTCTCTAATAATTCTCTCGCTCTCTCTCACATACAGTCGCTCTCTCTCACATACAGAAGCACTCAAGTAAACGTCAAACCATAAACAATCTTGACATGCATCACTTTAGAAGGTGCGCTATGCGATTATTTGAAGAAGGAATTAATTATCATCTTCTATTTCATCTTTTAATCGCATTTTTTTTCTTTCTTGCATGAATATGAATTGTTTTCTTGATTTCTTTTTTTGGGAAGGGCATCCGCTCGAGTTTTTCGTGGCATATTTGATTTTTGATAATTGCTGTTGGGTGGGGTATACATACAATACGTGGACACTTACTTAGATTAAGACTAACATACTCCTCTAACTATTTTATTGATACACTCTCTCACTCTTCAAATACATAACACTATACATTGCAAATGAGGAGGTCCTCTCTATTTATAGTCACCACCTCCTCTAATAAAATATCTAGAATATATAATGGCTTGGGCATTCTAGAGACTTTTACAAAACTTACACAAATTCCCTACTACAATTCCCTACATGTTTGTTATTTGTACAAAACTTACACAAATTCCCTACTACAATTCCCTACATGTTTGTTATTTGGGATGGGATTGTAATATAATAATCCAAAGTTGTGGGTTTGTATTGTTTGGATTACTTTTGTCATGTGTTTGTTATGTGTCATTGGTGTAGGATAACTTAAAGTTTTTAAAGAAAAAAGGAGAAAATGATTTTAATCAACACAAACCAATATCATAGTGTAAAATACTACTCCATTTTGCCCCTAAATTTCACCAGTTTATTTTTACCGAACTTTCACCAATATTCATTCTCAATTTAACGCTACTCCTTGATTTTATTTTTGAATTTCGCTTCAGAACTTTCACCAAAATTCATTCTCAATTCAAGTGTAGCTAAAGGACAGCTGATGGTTTTTCCTTACGGTACAAAATTGGAACAAGTAACTTCATGCAAAAGATGGACTTTGAATGATTCTTCCACTACTGTTGGGGAGGTGTATGCTGATGTGGGAAGTCCTTCCATTTTCCGTCTAAGGTCTGAAGCGAGTTACTTTGATTTATCCAAGGGTTCCATTTTCAGTCTAGGTTTTGGTTGTCTTTGATTTGTTAGTATAGGTTTCCACAGATTGAAAAGCAGATGAAAGAAAATTTACAGATCAAATTATCCGCATAAGGTGAATTCGTGAAGAAGGAATACCTTCTTATAGATCCTGCAACAAATGATCTTTTCGAGATTGCCAAAGGATAGAGTTCTATTTTGGTTATCATCCTTTTTTCTTCGGGCTAGGGTTCGATTTCTGTTCGAGTCCGATCTGAGGATGAATAATGGGAAATTTGATTATATATTGGTAGGGTTGTAATTTGTGTGTTAGGGAGGGTCAAAATTGTCCGAAAAATTCAAAATGAGGGTAAATTCGACTTTAAGCTTGTTGGGATTGGATTAATCCCATAGAAAAGACGAGATTAGAGATGTTAAACAGGCTAACCCTAGCGGTTTTGAGCTAAACGATCTGATCTTAAAAAGCCTGGATTTAAAGGGGCTGCCAATAAAGAGACATAACCTTAACCCTAGCGGGCTTCGTGCTAAACGGGATATGCGGGCTATAATAATAATAATAATAATAATAATAATAATAATATATTAAAAAATAAAAAATAAAAGGAGTACAAAATATAAAAAAAAATAACAACGACTAGTTAACAATTGTTTTCAACGACTATTTAGTATTTACCGTCTATCATTATGTTTCATGTGTTTCCTATAAGTCGTGCTGATTGACTTAAATATTTTAGTGTGAAGTGCAATAACATTATTGTTAATAATTATCTTTCAAAATCATAATAATCTATTACAACTCATACTGAATAGCAAAATTATAATATACAAAGAATCTAAGAGCATATACTTACTTGATGTAAATATTTACACCGCTCAACCCTAGTTAAACGGGCCAGCCCTAGAGGGTTTCGGGCTAGTCCTAGCGGGCTTCGAGTTAAACGGGTCAGCCTGTCGGGCCAAAGACCATTTAACATCTCTAGGCGGGATTGAATTATCCTGATTTCATGGGATAATTCACTTTTTTATCCAGAGCCGCGATCCAATCCCGCAGGCTTCAATCCACCGTACCAAACGCAGGATCAAACATGGACTATAATATTTGAGAAGACTCTAGAGCACTCTATATTACTCTCAAAGGTTCCAAATGCTTCTAGATTCTTTCACATGGTTCCTTCTACATGGTTCCGGGACGTTCTCCACTATTCCGGGTCTTTCTAGATGCTTCCGTTCCACAATGTTCCAGGACGTTCCTTATTTTTCCAAATTGAGATCGTTGCTCCGATAACTTCTACAAGCATCTAAGACCTTCCCAAAAGGAGGTGATATTTTAACACTCCTCCTCAACACCAACTTTTGCTCTGTTCTCTGTTCAGTACGATGATCGCCGACCCCACTTTTGGCTCAAAAGACGTGAAGTGCACCGCCAACCAACCACTCGCGGCCAAGAGGGTCAGCTCTCCTTTCTCTCCTCTGTCTCCGAGCCTGCTTCCTTGCATAACAAAAGCGATATTGTATAACAGGATCTCGCTTTATAATTGATCGCTCGACTCCTATTTTAACCGCGAAGAATTGTAGACAGGCGAATTGTAGAGAAAGAGCCTACAGTACCTCTCTTCCCTACGCAAAAACCCGAGCTTCCTCGTTTTCAAATTCAAGACCCAACACCATCTTCAAAATTCCAAAGTGCCCGGAGATAAACAAACCCTTGGAATTAGGGTTTCAGTTGCTGGAATGTCGTCGGAGAAGAGAGCATCGGAGGGCATAGCTTTGCTGTCGATATACGGGGACGAAGACAATGACATGGACGACCTCGAGTTTGAGAGAGAAAATCCGTTATGCTCTATCCGCGTCAGATGACATCTCCGTGAAAGATAACGATGTTATTGCTGGTGATTTCGGCCATGGAAATTATATGCAGCGGCCACAAGACGATGATGATGGTAAGGAATTTGATTATGTTACTTCGTCAGCACCTGCAATTCCAAAGGAAGCTCTCTTTTCACCTAAACAGCAACAGCAGAAACAGAAATTGGGTAAAAAGAGTTGAATGCTTATTGTGGATTTTTTTTTTTTTTTTCAAAGGGCAATAGATTTCCCTATACTTTATATTTCTTCTAAATATTTCGATTATTCTATAAATTACTCTAACAGTGTAATAAATGATGTACCATATTAATACTCCGATCATTTTCAATTATTCAAAATTTTTTAATTTTTGTTTTATTTAATATGCCAAATTATAGCATATGATAGTGTATAATGATTTTCAACATGCATATAGATTTGTTGTGATGCGGTTAGACAACGTGGGCAGCCATAATTTTAATAAAAAAATATATATGTTTTTATATATTATATCGTACTTTAATTTAAGTTATTTTGAATAAAAGACAATGTTGATATTCCAACAAATGTGGCAAGATAAGTGTTGTGAAGCGATACGCTCGCTCCGCAGGCATCAATCTGCCTCCTTCCTTTGTCAATATATAAACCATACCAACAATAAGCTACATACCAACAATACCCCAACAATGTAATCTTTTGTCTGATTACTAATACACCACATTGTCCACACTATAAGATAATTAGTCAGACAAACAATCATAAAGCACAACAATATGAAAACATGTATTTCAGTCCATTGGGAAATGAGTAACAAACATATTCTGAAACCTCACAGCTCACATAAAAACTTGCTTTACAGTATATTCCAACAATCTCCTACTTATACATAAACTTTTAGTATGTAAAGCATGTCACAACACAATTACCGTACATGTATAAAATGGCTCTTTCATCTTTTGTTTGTACACATCATTGACTTAAAAACCTAACTACAAGGCAACAAAACTTTGTATCTTTGCAGTTCAAATCCCATCATCTTTTGTACCATATTTCCCTCAAAACAGGAAAGAGAGATGTGAAGCTAGCAATGGGAGGGTTTTTATTTATTTATTTTTCTCTCAAATCATCAGCAGGATGAAAATCAGACACTCCAAAGACACATATTATGTATGAAACTCTGAATGAATGATGTATATTTTACTAGGATTTTCTTTGGTATGAGCTCCTGCAAAAAAGTTCAACAGAAAAGAAGAAGAAAGGATCAATAAAAAAACCAAGGAACACAAACAAAGTTGCATAACTGTAGAGAATATCATAAGATCATAACAAAGTAACCTCCGAATAAAGCTGGTTCAACGAATTTGATCTCTCGACAAGTGCCTTCTCGACTGACCAAACGGCAATGTCCGCCACAGCCAAGACTCGGATGGCGACTTCAGCAGAGGCGGCGGCACGGGCCCACAACTCCCACCAAACCCATCAATTTCCTCTTTTACCCCTAATAACCCCACACCACCACTCAAATACTTCTTAACATCCTTAACCTCATCCGCATACTTTGAACTGGCAGTTTTACTCACAGAATCCACGTACAATGTTTTTTCCACGGTAGCTTGGTTCTTTTGGGACGACACATCAAGCAGGGCATTGAACATTTTACGTGACGAGGCTATTTTAGTGTCCATCTCTTTTGGGATGCTCCTGCTTGGGTAGCGTCTGAGGGGGGATTCTCGGGAGCTGAGGAGAGGGTATGAGTCGTGACTGCTCGATTTGCTGTTGTTATTGTTGTTGTTGTTGTCGGGAGAGAGAAAACCCGAGTGGTACTTTTTTGGCGGAGGGTGGAGTTGGAGGCCGTTCTGGAAGGTCAGCAGAACAGTTAGATGGAAATTATTATGGGGTTTAAAGGAAATTTGATTGATGAAAAAGGAAAGGTTTAATTGGATAAAATTAATACAATTTGTCAGAAAATATATATGCAGCTAAGTAACTTAGTTAAGTAGACCGAGCTTGTTTCGGTTCCGGAAAGGCGAAAAGATGGAAAATTGTAGCATTTAAGTAAAAGGAACTGCTTGCGTGAAATAGTTTCATCATCGCAAGTGTATGTACCTGCTTGTTTTCAATAAATTTAAGTGCCCTGATTCGAGTTTATTTTCTTTTCGCAAACCGAATACTCTAGGAGTGAACACAAACCTCAAAGAAGATATATGTAAGTGTTGCAGTGTACCATATAATTTTCAGCTAAACCTCCATCAGAAATCACACCCTGCAAGTAACTCATCCAACTACAGAAACAGCAGAAAATTGAAAAAAAAAATGTGAAAAAAACCCCCCAAAATTACCTTGTCAAGGGGCCCACTGAACGGATTCCTCCTCAACCTCCTCTCCTCGCCAGCCGTAGGTGTCGGGTGACGGCTACTTGACTTCATAGCAGGTATCGGTTTCAGCAGGCACATCGATCTCTTCACGCATATGCGGGGGATAATTCCCCACGACTTCCCAGCCCCCGCCTTCTTGACAACTGGCACTAGAGTACCCCTCTCCCCATCATCCTCCTCATCCTCACTCTCCCCACCATCAAAATCCTCTGTCCCATAATACGAAACCACTTTTTTCTTAACCTCCTTAACAACTCCCTCGTCCGTGGGCCCCACCACTGTCTTCTTGGCTGCGTATTGAGGGTTCTCCAGCACCACCACCGCCTTCGCCGCCGGCAAGAACCGGCTCATCATGAAGTCCCGAGTCTGCTCGTCCACCACCGAGAACATTCCGGAAGGTCTCACGCTGCTGTTAACGCTGCTGCATGAATCGTTCAGCGAGAGCGCGTTTATTGTGTCCGAATATTCGGACTCGTCTTTGCAGTTGAAGCTCTCGTCTAGTTTCTCGATGAGGCTGGCGTGCTGGTTGATGTAGATGGTCTGGTTGGTGGGCCCATGGTTGGATTTGGGCTCGCCAGAGTGGGCCTGACCCGGAAAGCGGGCTTTGGGTTTGGGTTTGGGCTCGTTCTTGGCCCGTCCAGGGATTTGTTCCCAGTTGAATGGGACAGCGGCCGGTTTGGTTGGGCTCTCTTCAGGTGGGGCCCGTTTCTCGACGGGTTTTCGATGGACGAGCTCGAATGAGTTACGTGGGGACGATAAACGCCGTGCGGATAGAAGGGGTGCATTGAAATCCAGCTGCCTTTTCTCCATTGGGATATCAGATCAGAGTGTGATTTCGATCTTTNTGTGCTGTGTGAATTTAGAAATTTAAGTAAAGGAGAAGGAAAGGATGTGATGACAATGATTGACAAAAGAAAGAACAGTGATAAGACAAAAGAAAATAAAATAAATGAAAGGCAGATTGGAGAGAAAACAAGCAAAAGAATATATGATGTTTACGGCAAACAGAATTCAAGAACATACACCGCATAATCAATAAGCAGGATAAGTGGTATAAATTGTTCAAGAAAAAGACATTTCGTTTAAAAAAACAAAAGGCAGACAGATAATTTTTCAGATAATCAGGACAACGAATTATTCATCTATGATGACAGATATATGAAGAAAAACTGAAAAACAGAGGCAAGACTTCAACTTTCCACACAAAGAACGTCAAATGCTGATGAAACCATTCATTTCTCCAGACTTTACTCACCAATGAAATGAACTACAGCAATGAACGCTCAGTAGCTATTCAGAAGAGAATGATAGTCCCCGCAAATAGCTGATTAGGTACTTATTAGTGCGTTCAGAAATTAATAAATTGGAGCAGAAAAGGCAAAAAAAGATAATCAGTTATCTTTATTTCTCGAATGAACAAATCCAATTTTCACCAAACAGAATCAAGAAAAATTCAACAAACAGGTCAATACAATCCATTCGAACCAAAAGATTATATCTACTAAGTAAGCCGCAAACGCGTCCTTTCATCGCATTTCAAAAAACCCACGATGAGTTTTTCTAAAAATCACAAAAATCCGAACTTTAATCCAAGAAAACACCAAAATAATTAAAAAAAAAAAATCTAATATTTGATCTCTTTAGCTACCTGGGGCAGCAAGACAGAGCAATGTTGGGTTCTTTCTGTGAGTTTCTTCCCGCTAATGGTGGCAAAACTAAAGGGGGGTAAAAGAGGGAAAAAGATGAAGAGAAAAGGAAGGCTAGAGAAAGAAAGGGAGAAAAAAGGCGACACGAGGAATGCCTTGCTTGTGCTTTTCTCCAGTTATAATGAGCTCATGTTTGTTTGGTGGGATTAGGCAGGATATCTCGCCTAATCCAGGCCTAATCCTACGTTTGGTTCATGGGATTAAAGCCCACAGGAATCCCATCGGCCCGGTATAAAAACAGTTTAATCTCTCCTACATGGGATAAATTAATCCCAGAGAATAGGTGGGATTATTCCTATCCCATTGTCTTAAATTTCTATTTTACCCCCACTTTAATAATTTTCGGACTGTTTTAACCTTCCCTGTAACACAAATTACAACTAGACCTATAATCAGTTTTCCCATTAATCATCTCACGTCGCGAACAGAAATCAAAAACTGCCCTAGCCCGAAGAAGAGAAACCGCACTCCAGCTTTCATCTCCATCGGCAACGATAGATAAGGAGTAATTATCTTCTGTTGTCCGCTATTAAATTTGTCCGCTATCAAATTTGTCCACCGATTCCGAAGTCTGACATCTGCGAAAGGTAACTATCTGCATTAATCTTAAAATTTTGATATCAATGGTGTGAAAGTGTTTTGATTCCGAAGTGATGTGCCTGTGAATGTGCTCTTCCCATGAATGGTTTCAATGTGCTTTTGTTGCGAAGTCTGAATGTGTTTTGATGTCTGTGAATTAAACTTCAATCCTGATTTTATTACCTCTTATTTGCATAATTGTTTTTCATTAGATTTATTTTTATCAAAAAAGATTAATAATTTTCTGTGTATTAATTTGAAAGTTTTTATTGTTGTCAAATGCCATTACAAAAAAACCCTTTCCTATTTTCCTAAAAAAAATTAAAAAAAAAAATCGAAATTTCGCTCATGAAAAAAAAAGATATATATAGCTACTGATTTAATGCAATTTTTCTGTTCTGCTGCTATAGAGATTTAAATCACATTTTTTAGGTGTATTTTTATATTATGCCTTGTTTTTTAGTGTCTGTTTCCCTTTTTGAACCTTTGCTTGCAGTTATTTACATGTCCAACTAAGTATTCTTTATCTGGAATTTGAATGTTAAATTTCCACTGATTATATGTGAAAATTTTGATTTCAGAGGTCAACTCCTTCTATACATACACTGCACTTATCTACAAATTCCGTCCCACAGTCTGTTTAGTATGGCTATCCATTATGATAAAACAATAACGTTGTATTGATGTTTGCGGCAGATACTAATGGACATGGAGACGGAAGAATTTGAAATTGTTATGATTCTCGAATTAATTCTAAGCTTAATAAGAATCATTTTGGTCTTCTGTTATGTGTATAAAAAATATGTGCATGACCGTAGACGTCGTCGTACCATGGGTCGTAGGAGTCATACACCTATGTATCGCATGGCTGACCGCCTTAATAGTCAAATTCGTCATTTGACTCACCTTATAGAAATCAGTGACACAAATTGTATCCAACAACTTCGCATGGATCGAGATGCATGAGATGGATATGGAGGCCGACTCGGGCATCGATTCGGAGGAGTAGGGTCTCAAAATGAATTTCAGTGTTGGTCTTTTAACTTTTTTTGTTACGTATTCTTGTGATATCCCAACTTACATTATGTCTCAAAATACGGCAAAAAACAACTTGAATTTGAGTGGACGAAAGCTTACACCATGCGCAAACATGACTAAGACATATAACCGATTATTATCATACATACATGCCAAGCATAACAATCTCTTCATTATCTATCAATATATCTATCTCCAAAATTAAATAAATAAAATAAAAAGCTTTATTCACCAGAAAATCAATAAAATCTCGGTATACCATTGAAAGACTCAACACAATCTGTGTTCGTTCACAGGTTGGAACAAACAAAATAGTCGTCCTTCTCTATCGGCTCAGAGAGAGAATTCCTAAAAAAATTGAATTACAAAAATTTTACATCCATTTGCAACACATGACGGGTCGAAGCGGAAGCAATAGGAGGGGTGAACGGGTTTTTCACCTCCTCGCCAATCGGTTCGTAAGAAGCCTGACAGTTACCGAGGCCTGCTACACGGCTCCTCGTCGGACATGCGATGGAGACACAAAAACGCAACCAGCTGTTGGCGTTGCTACGACCCGCTTGCAGATAAAACAAATAATAAGGATTTATGCCTTGTATCACACATCTTACACTCTGGTTTAAACACCAACTTGATGCCTCGGTGAACACACAGAAAAAAATTGCAAAGTGTTGGTGTTATAATTCACATCAGAGATATTTCATATTATTAAGAAAAAAATATTTATTCATAGTAACAAAGATGAATTGTGTAAAAAAATTGGAAAAATTCAACTGTTAACATTATAATAGCCTATGAAAGTGAAGCTACTTATCCTGAATTCAATATAGCTACCAGAACAAGGTACTGGACATATCTATGGCATTTTTTGCGACAGTTAAATAGGAATAGATATCAGTGATTGGAGATGATAAATAGGAATAGATATCCCTGTTTGGAGTTGATAAAAAATGTCAAATGACCCTTGGCAACATCTTATTTACACCAAATAAGGTTAAGTTGGAATATCATAAATACTGAGCAAAACAGAACAACACTTGAGACACAGTACATAGCTCACAACTCACTTTAACATTAGTATTGAATATTAACTCACTTTAACATTAGTATTGAATATTTGAAAGTCACTGGGTGCAGATATCATGGATTAGCCAGTATGACAGTCAACCAATTAAGCAAGAACCTAACACTACTAATAGCAAAATAAATCATATTAAGCAAAACAACTACAAAAAGTATTTGTCGGTTTGCACTTTATATTACAAAATCGAGCTCCAAAACTTTTACCTGGCTAACACGTCGTTGCACGTCGCTTTGACTTGCTGAAACACTGTCGACCGCCGTCCTCGTCATTGACGCTGACTTCTACTTGGGCGGCAAAATTAGGGCTTCCAGACGAGCAACTATTCGACGCTTTGGTGGTTGTTCGAATGTGGCGAAAACCAAGGTCAGTTGGTCGAACTTTCTTTCAATTGCGCAAGATAACCGGTTGCCTTGGTCGTCGCCGCACGTGGTGGAAGCCGTGCCTCGGAGTCGACGAAATGAAGAACACAGCTGCGAATGAGAGTTTATGAGGAGATTGGGGAAAAATCCAATTTTGTTAAGCTGCGAATGAGAGTTTATGAGGAGATTGGGGAAAAATCCAATTTTGTTAACCGATTTATTCATATGGGTAATAAAGTAATTTACTCATTATATTTCATATAGACACTTTTTTTTCTTTTTTAAACATAAAGTTATCCTAAGTCTTATCCTATATAACAAACATAGAATAATATTAGTTCAAACAGTACAATCCTGTACTATGGCATTATTATAGTCCAATCCCATCCCAACAAGCAAACACGCACTGAGTAGTCGGGATTTTGAGCCGCGCTGATTACTGAAGAGTGACTGCAAAATTGACAAATTGATTTTCTTAACGTGGTGGGCCTGAATTGGCCATTTTTTTTTTTTCCATTTATTATTATTTTCCGCTTTGATTTTGCTACGGGGACAAGTACAAATGTGGATAATACTTATACTAATATGCCGTTGGATTACGTTGACGGTTGATTATTTTTGTTTGCTACAAACCTACAACCTTTGCCCTCGTGCCTGCTATTATTTTTGTTTGTCTATTTTCAAAGTTACAAAAATAGTTAATGGGTAAATTGTGATTTTAGTATCTAGAGTAATTTCAAATCACCACCTTTGACACTAGCCCTGACATGGCCAAAACACGGGCCGCCGGGCTCGTAAACAGGGCCCAAAACCTGCCCGGACTTAGGCTTGTGCCGGGTCGATGGCCCGACAGGCCAAGCTGGGCCGAGTTTGGGACTGTCCAAAAAAGTAAGTAAAATTTTTTTAAAAAAAACCACACACACAAAATATATGGTGGCTTTTTGGGCCGGACCGTACCCAGCACGGCTCGCTGGGCCGAGTCGAAATAACATGGTCCTGGGCCTGGACCCGTTGTCAACGGGCTTGACTGGGCCTGGTCCTTGCCGGGTTCAGGCAGGTCGGGCGGCCTCTAGCCCTACTAGATATCTCACAATAGGTATCCAAATTTCACCATTAGATTGATCATAACTTAAATTCCAAACCTACATTTTATGTCCAAGGCAAAAAAGTATGTTGACTGCCTCGTACACTTTGCACGTAAAATATCTATTATACCTGTATCTTGATTTAAACTATAAATTATTTGTTTCATTCAAAAAATTATATTGTATTTAATTTCTAGCTCATGTATATAATAACAATAATAAAAAATTGGATAATTAAATTAAAATAGCGTATTAAAGTTGAATATTCGACAATCTCGCCGCCACCCGCCACTACCGACCACCACCATTAGTTGTTGTTCGTTGTTCGTCTAACATTACTGAATTTTAACAAATCATATATCACTTTGAAGCTCTCAACACGATCTATCCCAACTCGATCTATCCAACGACATATTTAATTCATCATATGATATATCAAATTTGTTAAATCATTATTAGAGTATCGAAAAAATATTTTGGAATGTCACCAGTGATCCAATCGTTGGATTTTTGTGGAACTTATATGCACAGAAAGCTCTTTTAATAAGGTATTCAATGGTATTTCCCGATCATCGATCGAACTTTTAAATAACCATAAAAATGCAAGTGAAGTTTCCAAATTTTTAGCGGTGTGAGGTTGGGACTTATACTTCAACCGATGGTTTTCGACGACTCAGTTGTTCAAATTTGATGAGTTAACTCTCATTTTGATCATCTTTTCACGGGCAACAACAATGCCTTAATCAATTTAATTTTTGAACACATATGAGCCTTCCACTTGAAATTATATTTTCTGCAATTTTTTTTTTTCATATTTTTTTCTTAAGTTTATGTCATTTTTCTCGTGGGTGCAAGAACTGATTAAGTGACAATTTTGGGTGTCAAAACGAAAATAAGATAAAGTTGGAGTACCATGTAAAAAAGATCCTATTAGTTTTAAGTGTGGGTAGTTTAGTAGTTTAATTAATGAGTGTGTTTTTAAAAATATATATAAACGTGTCATAATTTCAATTGGTGCATCTTGTCAGTATGTACGAGGGATACCTGACGGTAGAGTGAGTACACATCTTAGTTTTATAACATAACTTTCAAAATACTAATACTTTTTTTATCGTGCATATGCATGGACGAGGTTATTTTGATTATATTAAGTATTAAATAATGTTTAAATTCAATTATATAAAAAGTTCAAATAAATTATTATCAATTATGAAAATTTTCGTTGTATACACATTAAATATGTCTACTGATCATCTCTTTCTAATAATATGCTTATTATTTTTTATTAATCGTTTTTAAAATTATACATATAACTGCTTATATAGATAATAATTAATTACAAAATAATCACGAACTTTTCATCTATATATATATAATAAGAATTACCATTTACTAAAAATAATAGCAAAAAATTTAGGAAACATTTAATGCATACCATTTTTGGAAACTTTTTAAGTATATGCATTAATTTCTTCCAGATCAAATAAGATAAGATCAAATAATTACTTAAATAAATTTACTAATATTTGCAATATTTTTATGATAGGATCATACTTAAATAAATTTACTAATATCTGCAATATTTTCATTGATATTTATTATAATAAATTACAAGATTGATTTTTCGTGATTCATGTTGATAATAATTTGGTAAAGATAAATATTATTTTATTAATATTTGTAATACTTTCATTTATATTCATTATAATAAATTACAAGATTGATTTCCATGATCCATGTTGATAATATTTTGGTCAAGATAAATATTACACCATATTTTAAGTTCTAACCATAATATTAATTTTTTTTTCACAAATATTTACTTTTTATCCAAAACTATTTATGGTAAATCGTAACAGGTTAGGTAGAATTTTTTTTCAAGTAATCAGACAAAATCAAATTGGTGAATTAATCTTTGCCAATATATTTTTTTCTTAAGCTTCTTGTTAAATATAAAAAATAAATTGTTCTTCAAATTAATATAATTTACCATTTAAGAGATAATGACCAGATAATATATTAATTATCTTACAAACTAATCTTAACATACTCATATTTAATGTTTTGACTAAAAAGTCAATGTTGATTAAAAGAGGTACAAAATAGATTGTAACCTTATTGTTTATTACACTTAACGCTGCTTAATAGATGTGGAAAATAGATGATAACCTTATTACTTTATATGCTTAAAATGACAAAGCCTGTGAAAATAACTCATTTAGTATTTATGTCCCGTGCATCGCACGGGGTACGTACTAGTTTTGTTATAAAAGAAAAAGAACTCCATTTTAAAAAGCAAATAAAGACATAAATTTTTTACCTTATTGCAACTCGAACCCAAAAGATGTTCCCAATATTTTTATTTTTTTTGTCCAACATCTCTGACAACTTCAAACGATATTACAAAAATATTTTAGCGTACGTTGATCGGAAATCATCATAAGAATGCTAATGATGGAACACAAACACAATGTATATAACAATTAATGAAATGAAAAGACAAATGGATAAAAAAACTAAGGCAAAATTGCATGTAATATAATATTACAACCTTTCGTGAATTTGTATTTTAATCACAATTTTTTGACTTTAGCAAATTAGATCATCACCTTCGTTTCTTTGCGAAATGGTACATGATCATAAAAAAACCGACCACAAGAATCTAACGCGTTCGAATAAACGTTGACGTGCAAAACTCATCCCAAATTTTTTTCCCTGTCTTCTATAATATTGCACATTATATCACAATCTTACGTGAATTTACAAACCAATCATGACTTTTGAATTTTTGGCAAATTATATAATCACCTCATTTTCTTTACAAAACGATAAATGAAAAATATAATTCATTTATATGACTTAGTTGTTGATTTAGAACATTCATTTTCTCTTAACGTAATATTTTGTAGGGACTATCATAGAAAGCTTGTCCATAACTCCCTCATCATTGTGAAATTAATTCTATTTTCTGTTACCACAAAATTTATACTAGAGTTTCCGCCCATATTTATGTGAAATTAATTCTATTTTCTGTTACCACAAAATTTATACTAGAGTTTCCGCCCATATTTATGCCCGAAGGCCCCGAACATCTAAAATTATTACAATGTACAAAAAAAATCCAAGGTATATATCTTTATTTAGAATTTATATCATGTCTTCAAGTAATCATACATCCGTTATATTCCATATAATATGAACATCAACTTACTCTCATGTGATTTGAAACAACACCACGAATAACACAAACGTAGTCACTCATTTAATTGCACAAAATAAAAATCTACCTAAGTTGGTTCACTTGATTTTATGAAGGAAAATTTGTCTCTAATACCATGACCTTTTTTGATACTGCAATTTAATCATGACATTTTCACTTTTATAAATTACATCACAAAAGTTTTCCCAGTTGAGGGGATATATGAATTCGTTCACATCTAAATACATCATCCATGAACACACATCTTTAGAATAAATTGCTATGTGTGAGAAACCTGCCTCTTGAGTTTTGGGCCACCACCAAGAGTGGTGGTGATGTCGAAACCTTGTTTGAACGGGTCATAAATGGATTTGGGCAGCTCAACATCGTTCACATTGTCGATTTTGGAAAACAATCTCCATGGTCACTTCGACAGAGTCACCAATAATAACTATCTCGCGTTTGCAGCGGAACACCTCCTACATGGAGGACGTCACGGTGGTTCTCATTTTGCTATTCCCAAACATGCAGTGGAATTTGCGATTTCTCTCCTGCTGTATAAATTGTCCAAAATCAATTCCAGGGTTTTTTTCTCAAAGCATAAATCGTCCAAAATTAATTCTAGGATTCTTCCTCAACAAATCAATCCTATTTATTCACAAATTGAAGACAAAAACAACGTCGTTTTTTGTCTGAGATGGGAAAAAAACTGGATGGAAATGAGATTGTGGCACTATCTGAGCACATGCTCTGGTGTTCGCTGCCCCGCACTAACGAATTGGTCGAGATACACATGAACAGGTGAGGTGGTATTTCTCCGGTCATATCAACCTTTTCAGGGCTGATTTTTAGAACTTGTTCATCGATTTGCAAAACACTAAAAATTGTAAAATAATTTGCAAAAGTGAAAAGGTCGTGATTAAATTGTAATCTCGAAAAAGGTTGTGTTATAAAATTCTAATCAAACAATTCAATGAACCCTGATTAGCTTATTTGAACCTTTCTAGTGATTAAATTGTAATCTCGAAAAAGGTTGTGTTATAAAATTCTAATCAAACAATTCAATGTACCCTGATTAGCTTATTTGAACCTTTCTAACACAACGCTAATGCATTACATTACAATTAAAAATTTATAAATAGTAATAAAAATTAAAAGTATGTTCTAGATCGACAATTAAGTTCTATTGGTGAGTTATATTTTTCATGTATCGTGTTGCAAGGAAACTTAGGTGGTAATACAATTTGCAAAGAAACTGAGGTGGTAATACAATTTGCCAAAATTCAGATGTCGTAACTAATTTAGAAATTCATGTAAGCTTGTAATATTATGTGCAATATTCTAGGTGATGTAGAAAAAAAAATTGGGACAACTCTTACACGTCAGCGTTTTTTCAAACACATCAGATTCTGGTGATCAATATTTTTTATTTTCATGTACCATTTCGCAAAGAAGCAGAAGCAGAGGTACTGATATAATTTGTCAAAGTCGAAAAGTCATGATTAAAATACAAATTTGCAAGAAGTCGTGATATTAATGCAATTTTTCCAAAATGAGTTTTTTTAACAAGATTTAATTTTGAAAAAGGTGGTATGATTAGTTGTTAGTGAGATTTTAATTTTATATTAAAATAATATTTGATATAAAAGTATGAGAGATATATATGAAGTGATGATTAGTTAAAATGATGTGAGTGAATGAATAATGAATTAAAGTTGATGTGATGTGTAAAAATGATTGGTTGAAATTATTTAATTATATTGATAATATTGAACATAGTGAGGTTGAGTTAAAATTGTATTAGATTTTGAATATAAATTGAGCGTGGATGGAGTTTATTCATATGCAAACACACCCTAAAATTGTTAACTTATAAATCTAATCATATGTGTGGGATTTTTGTTTTTAAGAAATTATTATAATATAGGACTTCAACTTGTACGAGTGCAACTTGTCATTTCAAATATAAATAATAATGTAATTTTTAAAAATTATTTAAAATCTAAAAAACACTGTTCTTTTTTTTTTCCTTCTAAATTGCGAACAAACTATTTTAATTAATACTTATGTAAACATGAGTATTTTACTGCTACTAATTTATTATATTTGTCATGTGCATTGCATGAGCTATGCAATATTCCTATTAATTTTTTTCGTGTAAGGCAGGCATAACTATTATGCTACTCTACTCTTGTTTTCTTTTAATAAAAGTGCGTATTTATACTATTTAAAAATATGCATATATGTTGAAAAAAATATGATTACACAACTATTAAACCTATCAAACTGCAACCACACGTTAAAAATTAAGTGAATATTTATAATTGTTCAGTACAATCACTAAACAACGGATAATTGAAGCTAAATCATATTATAGAGAAATAAAAAGGGTAAAATACACAAGACCCCCTTGTATTATACGAAATCTGCGCGTTTCCCCCCTGTATTTTAAAAATTGCGTCAGACCCCTTCTATTTAAGGTTTTGTATGCGCGAAACACCCAAAATTTAGACGATTTTGGGTGTTTCGCGCATACAAAACCTTAATAGAAGGGGGTCTGACGCAATTTTTGAAATACAGGGCGGAAACGCGCAGATTTTGTATAATACAGGGGGGTTTGGTGCATTGAACCCGAAATAAAAATAACATACACATTTTGACATAACACTTATGACGATTATATTACTATTTACTTTAACAATTATTAAATATACAGAACAATTATTAAATATAAATATAATTTTTTTCCTTCTCTGCGGCAAACAATTATTTTGACAAAATAACTTTATTCTTGAAGCATTGTGAAAATCTGGAGCCCATGACACAAATCAAATTGTGATAATTTGGGGTGAACAATAACATTATAGAGAAATCACCATAATAATGATAAATGATTTCAACAAATTGAAAAGCAAAAAGGGACACTTATTATCCCATTGGGATCGGACACTTGGTATTACTCCATTGGGGTCTTTTTAGTTGTTGTTTGTTGTTTTAGTTGGTTAGTTTTAGTTGCGAGTTTTTCTAGCGTTGCTAGCCGGGACTCTAGGCGGTCTTCTGACCTGTCCTCCCACTTTTTCAGTTGTTGACTGCTGTTTATTCAGTCGTTGGCTGCTGTGTATTCGCACATTTGTGCATTTTGATTTATAATATAATCTATCGTTTCGGGAAAAAAAAAAAAAAAAAAGGGACAAATGTGGAAATTGATAGAATCGTGAATAGCGTGAGGCGCGTCCAAAAGTCGTTGGGCTTAATTATATATAGCGCCCATTAAGCAAATTATCAACTCTTCTAAATTTTTTGTACTTTTGAAAGACGTAAAACTCAGAGTTAAATGCTGCTCACTCAGATTCAGATGTCATGCCTCAACGAGCCATTCTGAGATTCACTCAGATCTTCTGGTAAATTGTTGTATTTCGTCTATAATTTTCAGCTGAATGTCGATGCCCATATGCCTTTTGCGTTTGATTATTTTCATGTTTCTGTGTTCATGTTTTTTGGAGAGAAATTTTTGAACGATGTTCTGTTTGATGACTTTGTTGAATCTTTGGAATTTGGGTGGTCGTAAAGTGTTGGATTTTTTATTGGTTACTTGGAATTAAATCGGCAATGGAGGTGAAGCTAGTGTTTGAACTGAATTTCAGGTGTTGATTTCTTGAGAGGGAATCGTGTGATTTTCCCAATCACTAATGTGCGCTTGTTTGTGTTATCTGATTGTTGATTTTGTGTTATGTTCTTTCAATGAACTGAATTGGGATTCTATCTTGTTCTTGTTTGTTTCCCCACATCTCTTAAATGTCAGCGAGAGGGATACATAAGTTGAGAGGTTGGCCTTCTTTTATTGATATGGAAGGGTTTATGGTTGTCACCTTATGGTTTCGCTTGTGTTGTTGTTTTCTCTTAGTTGGTTGGCCACAATGTGTTTGATTTCACGTCGGTTGTTTGGTTTCTTGTAATGGGATTGAGAAGTGTTTGCCAGATTGAATGAAATTTATGGGGTGGATTTAGTTATTGGCATACCTTTTCTTATCCCTTCATCTTTTAGTTCACCAAGAAATGAATTAAAAGAGACCATTCTTGTAGTTTCTTATCTTTTCAGGTTTGGAGTATGGAGAGGTTTGAATTTTTATTCCGCATAAAAACAGTATGTCATGGGATTTAGACACTGATTCTTGTGTAGCTGATTTGCGTGGATTGTTTGCTTATCACTAACATATTTTCTGTTGTCGTAACCAGATATCGTTTTTTATTAAAAATGAGGTGATTTCGAAAGGTTGACACGTCAGTGATGAAAATTGACTTGGCTTTCTCTTTTATTCGGTGCATTTATTTGCTTCCTTTGATGGCTTTCTCTTTTACTCGATGCATTGCATCTGCAAGCTTTGCTTTTCCAAGGATAAAATCGACATTAAGTACTGAGATCTTCGAACTATCTGCGTGGAAAGTTCGCTATTTTTTCGTATTTTGTTCTGCTTTTTCCCAACAAGATTCTTTGCTGAGCCCACCCTTCCCCCTCTAACACAGCGTTAAAAAGTTGCATAAAAATTTTATTTGTTAGAATTTATTACTAGCTTTTCTATGGTAGGAAATCCTTCCACATTTCCGTAATTATTTGGGGTCAGGTTTAGGTAATCCTTTCAGTTTTTTGTCATTAATATTTGATGTTCTTTCAGCTATAGTTTTCCAATTATATGTACTTATTATTCAATAAATGCATAATAGGAGAAGAATGTCAGGAACAACTGAAATGAAAGTAATAATTACAATATTTGTCTCTTCTATTTTCAGTTGGCAGATTCTGTGCTTTACATCGGATTGTGGGAGAAGCTGTTTATGAATCTGTTTTCGGTAACAAAGTTTGTTTTGTTCATGATATCTATGTTGGAAGCTATCAAACATGATATTGTATTTCGAGTTTGAGAAAATATGGAGGAATCAAAGGATGAAACAAAGCCGGTGGAAGCACAAGGTCATAATACCCAATGGTGGCCGACAGGTCTTATTGAGAAACTGCGGTCAATTTCTCTGGTTCCTTCAGAAGAAACCTCAAGTTCTAAAGGATCAAGAGTACAGCTTGACACTGAGAGCACATTTCAAGTGGCATCACAGACATTGTGGGACACTGGAAAGCTAGCCGAACCTATTCCTGATGGTTTCTATTTTGTCAGTCCTGTAAGTGTGTCTATAAATATTTCTATATGCTATAATTGCTTGATATTTCAGATTTTATAAATGGAAGCTTTAATGTGAGCATTTCATGCCATATATGCAATGCCTAAAACAACAACAACAACAACAACAACAACAACATAGCCTTTTAGTCCCATATATGCAATGCCTAAAACCTTTTAAAAATATGTTCTCTTAGCTTTCATGAAATGAGTTGGTTTTTAGCAAGCAAAGTTAACGCCCTAACTCCCAAATCTTCTGGTGGCTAATTATGTTTCCATGTAATGCTTCATGCTCTGTAGGAAAGAAGATTTAAGGAGCTTTTTGATACTATTCCGACATTAGATGAGCTCCAGGCAATGGATGCTGAGGGGATCAGACCACATGTGATTCTTGTAGATGCAGGTAAAGATAAGAAGCTTTCCATGTTGAAGCAGCTTGCTATCACTTTGGTGAGAGGACTGAACTCGAATCCTGCTTCTATGATCAAGAAAATAGCTGGATTGGTGTGTACTCATTATACTCCCTTCTTCTGTATTATATCACGTTCTCCACATAATTCCTTTATCATTTGAAACTCATCACAAGTTTTCTCTTGAGGAATGCACCTATTGCCATTGGCCTGATTGCTAGTGGAATTATCTAGTGTTGAGCTCTTTGCTCCTTCTGGAAGCATTTATGCCTTAATATGACATAGGCTTTAATTAATTACTAGCCTGAACATAGGTTTGTGATTTCTTCAAAAGACCAAAATCGGAACCCGACTATGTGAAAGGTGCACTCGAAGAAGTCTCTCATGCACTCGATAATCAAGGTATCCATTTGCTGGGACACATAAAGCGCGGCTCCTGCCATTCCAGGGCTATCTTATTCAAAGTTCTCGCTGATACTGTCGGCCTGGAAAGTATGCTTGTGGTGGTAAGGTGCCATATTCATTACAGTGATTGATTAGGACATTTGTTTTTGTTTTTATCATACTATTAATTGTCAACTGCTTGTCTTTCTAGCTGTTATTTTACCACTGTTACTGTTACTTCAAAATATGTAACCATCTGGGAAATTTATTTTTGTTGCAGGGTTTACCTAGAGATGGAATAATGGAGCGAACAGATACATATAAGCACATATCTGTTGTAGTTGTTTTAAATTCTGTAGAATTTTTGGTTGATCTTGGGCGTAATCCTGGCAAGCTGCTGTCATGCTCGGTAAAGGCTGTTTTTCTCTCTCATCCCTCTGCGGGAGAGAGTGACTCTGCTGAAAATGACTCGTATGATTCTCCCATCGAATCAAACAGCCCTATGTGCGTCTTTCCAGATCAAACCCAAGTTGAGGGGTAAGAAGCTGCATCTTAGGCTTAGCATTTAGTTATTATTGGTAGAACTTTATTCCAAATCAATAATCAAATATTGACCCGACTACAGTCAACACGGTTTCTTGCTTTAAAATGAAATATGTTTGGATGACTGTTTTTGTAAGAATCCTTGTTATTTTCATATGCATTTCATTTTTAGTGGAGCAAAGACGTCCGGCATGTATAGATTTTTACTGTTTTGCCAGTTCTATTAAAAATGATGGTTTTATTAGATTAAATTAATTTCTAGGTTATGTCTGCTGAGAAAAACGTTACATTTTCAGGTTATCGCATAGTGAACCAAATGTGGCAAATTCATTTTGGCAGCATAGCCTGAAGAAAGACGTAGCTGAACAGAAGACAGCAGGTTCAAGGTTTTGTAACTTCTGTTGACTGGACAGACTTTTATGTTCTTCTTTCTGAGCGCTTATAATGGAAGTTAGGGTTTCAAATTTTCATAAAGCAAGAATATTTGATCTCATTATATTGTTACGTACTAACTCATTTTGGTATATACACAAACTAGAGTCTGAGTAATTTAATTTACTCGTAATCATTAAAATTTCACTTGCTTTTTGCTTCTGATAAACTTATATCGTTTGCTTTCTTTTTATCTTTCCTTTATGTTTTTAAGGCACTCTGAGTTTCCTCATAAATTTTGAGTTTAAATGTTTATAATTTTCTTCCTAACATTAAATGTTTTTAAGGCACTCTGAGTTTAAATGTTCATTAGCTTCATCTTTATCCTTATATAACTTTCTTCCTAACATTTTTCTCTGTGATTGAGCTTATATCTTGAAGTATTCTGCAAGATTATCCATAAACTTTCCTTTTTGGTTTTCATTTTCATCCTTTCCAGTCCAGAACACCCTTTCTTCCGTGGGCATGGGAGATCTTTGCTTGGAGGTCGTAGGCATTCATTTCGAGAGTACAGCAATGATATTAATGCATCAAGGTTTCAGCTTCCTATTACTAGTCTTCAGCATTTTCTATATGCCATGTTAATTTAAGCCACAAAATCGCTTTGCTGTATGTTAGTATTAATGACATCTTTTATGTGCTCCATGACCATTTAATATAATTTTAAAGATCATCAATAAAGAGAGGAATTTTATTAGGGTTGTCTATTTATTTATGTTGGGTGTTGATGTACAGTATTCATAATGATTCTATTTGTTGATCCACTTAAAATTACTAGAATTAGTTAAATTGATGAAACATTGTTAGCATCAGAAATGAGTGTTATTGACGTACGCACAAGAAAACATGAGTTTTTGCATTCATGAAAAAGATAATATTTTGTTTGGTTCTTTGTAGTTGTCGAAGAAAAAAGAGATTGGAGAGTAAAAATAAACAGGACAATACATCTTTCAGTTAGAATCCACATTTACCTCTCTCGTCAAATTTCACCATAACTAAACAAGAAAATCAATTTTTTTTTTTCTTATAGCTCCGAATGCCTTAGCACAATAAAAAAAAAACTATAATGCACTGGTACCGGATGCCGAGATTGCTTTTAATTGACCATCCCCTTTTTATTTCCTCAGCTGTTAGTTATATCTTTTGATCTCCTTTCTTTTAGGATGTTTTTTTTTCATGTTATAATTATCTTTTATATGAAGGTCCGCTGGTCAATCTCCAGTAGAAGCTCGTAGGAGAAGACGGCGCTGTATTAGCATGATTCCTGAGATTGGGGATGATACCGTAAGGTGGTTCAATCTTTCTTGTTTGCAATCTACGTTCGCAATGTTCATAGGAGGAACTTTTTATTCATTTCATGCGTTCATATAATATGGCAAGGAATTAGTTTATTTGGTCCTTTTCAAATTATCGAAATGTTTGTTTGCTCTATTGTGCATGGATGACAAATCATTTTTTTCCCCCCATTTTATGCAATATTATCTGCAGCTTATTTCATGACCAGAAAGTTTAGTCGTCGTAAGTGTGGGACCAGTCCTATTAGAATTCACATGAATCATATGACAAAGCAAGGTCTCTTAGGTCTGCCAGTTTTTTCCAGTAAACCTAATTTAGTGTGGGCAAAGGAAATATTGTCACCGAGTATTTTGGTAGTTGCAGCCTTCAGTTTTGCTCATGCATATATCTGTGGCAGATATTTAAACTTGGTTTTGAAAAATTTAATTCAGGGCTGTTCGGAGGATGAGTGAAACTCTCAAGAAAAATCGTCTCCCCGAAGAACAAGTAAATTTCACACTTAGTTCGAGTAGTGGGAAGGATGACAATTCAGATGTCCGAGAAAGCGTATGCTTCAGTCAATTATTGGTCATGGTTTAATGAGTTAAATCTGTTTACATCCCCGAATGAAATTTTGCTTTTATTTCCATATTTAGTTGATCCTTTTCCTTCCGCTTCAAAATCTGCACCGAAGAGTTTCTTATATGAGACAACAGCTTTCCATTTTCTTCTCTGTGCAACAGTGTTACCATGACGGGTCTATTTATTTTACTCTTGGAAATTAAATACCTGCCAATATATAGGTGATAAGACCGTGGTTTGAACAATCCTAAGACTATCTCTTTTATTGTCAATTAGATTATCTTCACTTTGATTTTCTGTTGTTGTTATTATTATTATTATTATTATTATTATTATTATTATTATTATTATTATTATTATTTATGCATGAATTAAACCGCGTGTCTTGTATCCTTGTCCTGGATCTCCCTAAAAATTGATCAAGTTTATTGGATTAAATTCTCTTTTGCAGGTGGCGGGGAAAAGTCCAGGTGGCAGTGATGGAATCGATGATCAGAAACCTTTGTCGTATAATTTTCCGTCCAAACAAATAAATCCACACAAGGCAATCTCATTGCCTTCATCCCCTCAACATTGTTCCCATCAAGCTTCTCTTGGGAATGACACTTCAGGAATTTTTGTGCGTCCTGATATGATGGAAACATTCAATAAAGTCCTTGAATCATCAAAGTTTGTGAACAAGCCATTGTTACCCTTCCCAGAATGGAACATTGATTTTTCCGAGATAACCATCGGAACTCGCGTGGGAATCGGTAAGTTATGCTGGGGTTTTCTGTCAACTGTGAAGCATGGTTTGTTGTGATTTTTTGTTTTAATTTTGAGATAACCCATGGTTGATTTGGTATAAAATCCATGTTGTCTGTTAAGGGTAATGGATATGTTGTGGCATACAGTTCTTGAATGGTTAAATAGCAATTATGACAACTGTATCTGTAGATGGGGAAATCCTATTTGTTCAAAATTAATAAACTCGAAACTTCCACGAGAGCTCCTAAGTTCTTTGGTAATTTGATTAGGAAATTTGAAATACTCCTGAGGCCAATATTTGCTCAATGCAGTATCCATAGTACTTTTGAGTGATTGGCCGAACTTGTGTCAATTTCGTTTAAAATTTCTACTTTCCACAACGAGAGATCCTAACTGAAATTTGATTTCACCATGTGATATATTATGTACCTGCATCCTTGTTAAATGCCATCATTTCTTATTCTTTTAGGATTCTTTGGGGAAGTTTTCCGTGGCACTTGGAATGGATTAGAGGTTGCTATTAAATTGTTCTTGGAACAGGATCTCACTGTCGAGAATATTGAAGATTTTTGCAATGAAATATCAATCTTGAGGTAATATTAGTTTGAATCCTCTGGCGTTTCGAGAAATTCGGCATTCATTTCTATTGAGAAGATATTAACTTCTTTATTTACTAAAATAATTTTTTTTTTCCTTCCTGCAGCCGCACTCGTCACCCAAATGGTACTGACTACTACTTTCTATTATTTCATTTTTTTTTATTATACAATTTTATTGTCTCTCTCATCACATGCTCTCTTTTCAAGCAGTTATATTATTCCTTGGAGCTTGTACAACTCCCCCTCGCCTCTCGTTAGTTACTGAATATATGGAGATGGGATCACTATATTTCTTGATCCACGGAAGTGGGTTGAAAAAGAAGTTGAGCTGGCAAAGGAGGCTCAAAATGCTTTGTGATATATGCAGGTGCATTATTGAATTTCAAGATTCTGATAATTCTTTTCTGTTGTTTATTAGAAATTAAAGAAATCAGAAACGATAAGGAAAGTGTAGGATGGATGATCGATCTGACACGTGCTTTCTTATGCATACTTTCTGTTTAGGGTTTTAAGTAACGTTTCATGTTTGAATTCAATTATAGGATCTGTTATTTGTAAGCAGTAACTGAAATTTTCTGGAGCTTAATCTAGTAGATGCAAGACTGATTGCTTATGCAGACCCACATTAAAAATATGAGTTTTTAATGCTTAGATAACTTGGAGATTTTGTGTTTCTTCATATATTCATGAATAATCAGTGGATGGGTGCCAGCATTTTGCCAAACTGAATATATGATTTCTAATTTTTTTTGAAGTTTGTGATAAAGGAAGGCTCTTACTGCATTTCTGTAGGACAAAGTCATCTCCTCCCATAAGCTACTTACGTTATTAGCCTTAACTGCTCTAAATTTCATTGTTTGGGATAATAAAACTGTAGGGGACTAATGAGCATCCATAGGATGAAAATCGTGCACCGTGATCTGAAGAGCGCGAATTGCCTGGTGAACAAGCACTGGACAGTCAAGATATGCGATTTCGGGCTTTCGCGGGTACTTACTACCCGGCCCATGAAAGACACTTCTTCAGCAGGAACACCTGAATGGATGGCACCTGAACTCATCAGAAACGAGCCCTTCACTGAGAAGTGTGATATTTTCAGCCTTGGCGTTATCATGTGGGAGCTTTGCACGCTCAGCAGGCCATGGGAGGGCGTACCATCAGTTCAGGTACAAAAAGAAAACATAAAATTTAATCAAATAAAACCATAAGAATCTAAAATGTGTATTTTTTTTTTGGGTTCCTGTGTGTGTGTGTGTGTGATAACTGATAAGCAGGTTGTTTATAACGTCGGCAATGATGGGCAGAAGCTGGAAATTCCGGAAGGTCCTTTGGGCAAGCTGATAGCAGGCATGTCTTCTAGAATAGTAGTTATTTGTTCGATGGGTTGATTTTATTTTATTAATTTTTCATTTTTTTCAATTTTATTTTTTTCCTGTGGATAGATTGCTGGGCTGAACCAGATGAACGGCCGAGCTGTCAGGAGGTTCTTTCTCGTCTGCAAGAGTGTGAATATTTGTTGTGCTAATGATAGTGAGTGGTTCTCTCTGTAACGGAAAATGATGAGTCAGTTATCGGAATGTATATCTTGGCAGGTTTTTGTGTGGTTCTTGCTAATGGGAACAACAGTTTTCAAATAGAGGAATAGTTGTCACAAGGACAGAAAAGAAGAACAAAAAAAGGAACAAGGAAATTCTACATAGCTAAACGAATATGTTGTACTTATAAATAAAATGTAACATTTGAAATCGATCCCATGTTGAGTGGGTGAAGAAAAGAACTCCAGCCTTTGGTGATATAGTTTTCCCATAAGATGTTTGATGTTTTTCAGTTTCATACTTTCTCCAGTTAACTGCATTAATGGTGCTGGTAATAATTAGTAAATTTTGAAAGATAGCTTTAGTTTTTGTCTTGTTAGTTAAGAGTAGTCGCTGGAATAGTATTCCATACATTTGTGGGTTTATATAATTCATTATGCAAACTAGAACATAAAACAAACAAATTATTTGCACTTAGGCTATACGTCTTTTATTAGTCTGTTTAATGGTTATATAATTATATATTTTTTTTTTAAGTAAATATAAATAATTTTTAAACTTATAATTGTAAATAAAAGTTAATGATTTGAGTGTGTAAGTATGATATTTTTCTTTTATTCCTTAAAACGAAGTATGACTATCTAATTCCTTGGCTCCAAATAAAAAGATCACGTTGATGGCAGCTGCTCAATCAAGATCATCCAAAAGGCAGACATAAAGTAGAATGAATCCTATTTCCAAACAAATATTTATATTTTGAAATCCCGTGTGTTAATATTTGGAGTCGAATAAGTTTATTCATGTCCATTAGATGTATTACATATTAATCCATATCCGTAACTATAATAATATTTGAACAGATATTAAACTAGCTACTAGTCTCTGTCTATAATAGGGTAAGAGGCGTCCATTGCTATACCACATAGCCCTTCCTTTTGAGGCACGTCCCGTTTCAACCTCATGTACCCGCCCTCTCCCCATTTCGTTCCCCACGAGTTTTTCAGGGTCCAATACTTTGTCCCTTGGTCAGTCACACCATAGCCGACCACAGTGACAGCATGACTCAGATTTGTCCCGCAATCTTCCCCGGAGTACAAACCGCCGTGATAGTCTTTGAACGCGGGACTGGAGGCGTCCACCGCGGCTGAGACCGGCCGATCAGCCACAGCCTGCCGCAGGGCTTCCTCGTCGTTTGGTTTGACCGTCGCGTAATCTGTTATCTCAAAGCTCCAATCTGCCCAATTACACGTGGGATTGTGGCGGTTTGCGTACGGGTAATCGTCCTCGGCCGCGATTCCCTCGTTATCAATGACGAATTGGTAGGCCTTGTCCGGCCGGCCCCCGGTTTTGCAGCTATCCGGCTTGTTGTCACAGTCTATCAGTTGTTGCTCCGAAAGGGGGACAAGATTATCCCAAGCGATCTGATTGAGGCCCTCCAACGCGGCCACAGCAGCGAAAGCCCAACAACTTCCTGAATAGTTAAGATCATTTTTTGGTTAACAATGAATAAAAATGTTCAATTAATTTGCACAAATACATACCACAATTAAATTGGTTCTTCACAGGAGTCACTGCACCATGACTTCTCCAGTCCCAACTATCTGGGATATATATATCATTCCTCGGCGCTACATTACGAAACCTTGAATTTTGATTCGACCTTGTTTCCATCACGAAACATGATGAAGGATTAAGCCCGCCATCTGAGAACTGGTTGATGCCAAGTTTGTAGCCGCGGTCCGGGCCTGAGTTGAAAGCTTCGATTTCTAACCACTTCTTTTTGAACGCGGCAAACCGCACCGCCCTCTCCTCGTCATCTTTGTACACTCGGCCATGTTCAACCATCCACTTCTTGAATTCTTGTTCAAGCTCAACGGAGCTGTGAACACTAACTAGGATATTGAGTAGGAAAATATATATTATTATTACTTCCATTGAGGTTGAGAGCGGCATTGTAAAATAGATATATTATTATTATTATTATTATTATTATTATTATTATTATTATTATTATAGCTTATGGTGTGGGTTATGGCTATATATAAATATAGAAGAGAGAGAGTTTCGCATGCATCAGCGAGGTCGCCCATCCTTTCTTCCTTCCCTTTATTTTTTTATTTTTTGATTTATTATTATGTACTTTTAATAAAGGCTGTTTGCCAAAACTTATTTCCATTAGTTTTAACAAACCATTTAAGGACCGAGTATTAAACTACTGCGTTTTGTTATAATTAAAATATTGGAAACTGAGAGGCTCTTACATTGAAATTACTCTTCTTAGTCATGGATATTGATTACATGTTTGCCTATATTTTTTATGAACTTGACACTGAAATTAATTTACAGATATTCATGAGATTAAGTAGTGAAGTAACCTTTATTATCTATTTATTTAATTTAGATGTAGTGTAAATGTGATAACATTTTCCAGTTACATGGCTTATTTGTCTATATCTTATTGTAACCGTTATTATCTATTAAGTTTTTGAAAATATTATTTTTATTTTTATTTTTTGGAAATTCTTAATTTCTATTATTATATGTTATACTCATTTTAAAAAGAATTCAAATAATATAGGACTAAATTATTAAAAAGGTTGATTATAAGACACATTTAACAGTACATATATTTATGAGGCAGTTCGGTTCAGTTCGGTTCGATTCGATTCTCAATACGAATATTTACAAAATCTTTATAGCCATACAATTTTTGTTTTATTTTTTTTAATTCGGTTTGGAAAAACCCAAACGGTCAATATTTATTTTGGGATTTGGAGTGATTTTTAGTTCAATATATGGGCAAAATTTCAAAATTGATCCTATAACTTGGCCACTGTCCAGAAAACCACCCCGATATTGACCACTTTCAATTTAGGTCCTATAATTTGTCGATTTCATCAATTTTGGTCCTTTTTTATCCGTCCTGGATTACAAAGTGACGTGGCATGACGTGTCAGCTTTTCAATGTTACATGGCGTGATTATGATCTACGTGACACGTCAATTTTGGTCCTATAATTTGAGGATTTCATCAACTTTGGTCCTTTTTTCATGCCACGTTACTTTTTAATCCAGGGTGCGGATAAAAAAGGACCACAATTGATGAAATCGACAAATTATAGGACCTAAATTGAAAGTGGTCAATATCGGGGTGGTTTTTTGGACAGTGGCCAAATTATAGGACCAATTTTAAAATTTTCCCTTTTAAACTGTGCGGTAATCCCAAATCTCTCTAATATTAAGTTATTATGCATATAGGTTGACAATAGTTAATATATGCCTATGTTAATGGCTACAATAACAGTCTTTTTTGGAACATTTTTAAGTTTAGTATTCTATGTAAATGGCTACCTTTGTGATTTACTTGAATTATTAAGATCAAGTTTGCCACATGAGTGAGTAATCTTCTCGTGTATGAGAGGTATGCGTAACTAACCCTACGTTAATGGCAATAGTTAATTCATTACAAGGATTTTATGTGACATTTAGGATTCTATGTAATTAAATGGCTATAGTTAGTCACAAGGCTTTTATATTTTTAACTATCTTTGGTATTTACGTAAGATCTATCCAAAAAGTTACTACCTAGTAATTATTATCTTTGTGATTGATCTCGTTAGGGGATACCACTAAATAAGAGAGAATTTCATTTTACATTTAAATCATCTGAAATATTTATACACTAGTATGATACCCGTGTATTATATGAGTTATTTAAAAGAATTGATACTTTTCTAAGAAAAAACTAGTGTGTAGCCCGTGAGATTCACGAGAAACAATATTAAATAGTAATTATAAACAGTGACGAATACAGAACTTTTTACCAGCCAGGGCAATACGAAAAATAAATACTTAGAATTTTTTAAATAATTCACTTCAATTTGAAAAAAAATACAACTTTTTAGTCAATGACGGGAAGGTAACTGCCACGACTAAAAATTAGAAGCTTGTAGATCAATGCATAAGTTATGTGCTTTTTTGACTCCACCATTTTCTTTGCGCCTTAAGTTGAGAAAAATTAATATTCGTTGGCATATCAGTGATGTAGATATTAAGCTTGTCGTCAAGTGCTAACAAATCTCTTTCAGAAAAATCTCTCGGAAAGAATTTAGCAAGGCGGAGTAACTTTTGCTTGTCGAAAGCAGAAAATGAATCATCCGGAGTCAAGCTTGCAACACCAATGAGAAGCTCGGTGTTTACCTCATTAAAGCGATCGTTTGAATCTGAAAGTTGTCTATCAATCACAGAGTAAAAGACATCCACTCGATAATGATGAAAGACCGTTAACTTCTCAGCCCTACGCTGAGATTTTCCCTGAGCAACAAACATAGCATCCATGTCTGGAATATTAATGTCGTGCTTATTACAAAATGAACTTACCTTCTGCAAGAAATTTTCCCATTCACATTCTTCCTCCCTCATTCTTTGGAGTTGTTGTTTACTTGCCCTGACCAAATCCATAGCATTGACAATATCTTGATAATTCCCCTGCAATGCTAGTGATAACTCATTCGTTACACCTAAAATTTGTCTCATTAGAAAAGACAAAATACGAAACCAAAGGATTGCATCTGTACAACCAACAAATTGCATTCTTCTCTTTGATCAGCACTAGCCCCATCCTCGATTATCATTTCAATAACTTTAATAATAGAAGAGAAGATAGAGATAATGCTCAACAAAGTATTATAATGGAACCACAACGTGTGTCACCTGGACGTTTAAGAGCAGTTTCTTGGTTTATTCCTCTTCCACTTGGTAGCTCATCATTGCAGAGAGCTTCTATTAGTTCATTTTGTCTTTGCTCCCGAAAAATATCACGACGTTTACAAGATGCTCTAACAAGGTTCATCACTCTTGTCACCATGAAAAAAAAAAAGAAGCAACCCCAACATAATTTTTAGCTAAAGCAACAAGTGCAAGTTGAAGTTGATGGGCAAAACAATGAACATAAAAGGCTATTTTCTTTCAAAATTAGTGCCTTGAGACCATTAAACTCGCCACGCATATTACTCTTCCCGTCGTAGCCCTGCCCTCAAAGTTTTGATATGATCAACCCATTTCTAGAAAAAAGCTCATCAATTGCAAGTTTTAAAGAATGTGCATCATGTAGTTTTAACGTGTTCAATGCCCACAAATCTTTCAATTACTTCATATTTATTGTCAACAAACCGTAGAACCACTGCCATCTGCTCTTTTATCGTATGATCTCGGACTTCATCAACCAAAATAGAAAATGGAGCATCACCCATTTGACACATAATTGCATTAACAGTTTCAACATCAATTGCATTTATAATGTCTTTTTGTATACTACGCGATTTCAGCTGAAGATTTCTGGGTGCATTTGTGACGGCCTTAACACTATCATTATATTGAGCAAGAAACTCCAAAAGTTCAAGAAAAATTCTTTTATTTTTTGAGAATTCAAATTCATCGTGACCACGAAAAGCAAGACCTTGTCGTAACAAGAAACAAACACAATCAATTGAAACATTCAAGAGAGTATAATAATTCTGTTTCGAGACTTCCACTTGACGACTAATGAGTGACTCAAGATGCTGTTTCTAATTCATTAAAGCCTGTCAATTTAACAGAGCACGATGATGAACACTACCCATAGTGCCGACATGATCTTTGACTCCCGGTTTATTTTTCCAATTATTATAACCTGCAGCTGTGACCGTACCACTACCCCCTTGATCACCATGTTCCGGTTTAAAAAATAACAACAAAGGCAAAATAGAGAATCTTTCTCTATGCTATACTCTAACCACTCAATATGATCATCGAATACACGTTTAGTGTGAAAATATGTAAAAGCCAGTTCTAGTGGAAAATAATCCTTTTCTCTCGCATGAGAGGTTTCTTCTCTTGTTGAAGAGTATCTTTCTCTGCTAGTAAGAGCATTTTTTCTCTTGAAATCTGAGCGAATTAGGGTGAGCAAGAGTATGGGAAAGAAGAAGTGTGTTAGTTCCACAGGGAGAATTGGGGTGGTGGAGATTGGGGGTAGCAGGGAGATTCTAAGGTTGAGAGGAGAGTTGGGGATTTCATCTGTTAGTGCAGTGAGTAGTTGTTGAGTAGGATGGAGAGGGGAGAGGGGAGCGAATCCACTCAGGAGGAGCTTGAACATCAATTGGGAAAATTTTCCCTTTCCGAGAAGGAGACTCAATTGATAGATTTAGAAGATCATGATGTTAGAATCAGCTCAAATGAATGCAGCCGAAGCTTGGTTGGTAAAATTGTGGGCGACCGAAGAGCTAACTGGGTTGGTGTCAAGCGAGTGATGAGTAGCATATGGAGAATTGGCAGCAGATTAGAGGCTGAGCAATAACTTCTTTCAATTTATCTTCTCTTCGAGGCATGACCTAGAGAAGGTGGATTTGCGAAGGAACTGGATTTTCGATAATCAGTACCTGATTGTTAAAGAATAGAGAAGAGGGATTCACTGTAACCACCTGATATTCGATGAACTGAATCTTTGGGTCCAAATCCATAATGTGCCTATGGATTAGATGAGTGCAGATGTGGGTCTGAAAGTGGGAACATCATCTAACAATGTACAGAATGTGAATATCACTAAAGTGGATGGTGAAGGGGTGATAGGTCGGAAAATGTGCGTGTTTTAATCGGACGTTTGTATTTTTCGACCTATTTATTATTTAGATGGATTTATTTGCTATGATGTTTTATGTGTTATTTTCAGTATTGTGGAGCAATTTATGTACGCGAAGCATTGAACGGAATTTCATGTGATTAATTATCGGAGGTAGCCCAATGATACATGAATTAGGCCCACTTTCACTTTAATGGGAAAATATAATGGGCTTGGAGCAATTTGGAGCTGATCACGTTTGGCTAAAAGAAAAAAAAAGAGCCGCAGTCCTTTAATTGAGAAAGAGATTTATTTGTTGGTGAAAGCTTTTGATTGGTTAATAGAAAAAGGTTGACTTGGATTTATTTGGGGAGAAAAGCAGTGAGCCACAGAAGAAAAAAAAAAGAGAACTGACGCACATACTGTGAAGGAGGCTACACACGCGGAGGGAAGCCGCACCCGCACACGAGGGAGATATTTTTATCTTCTCTCTTTTATCTTTTATTTATTTTTATTAGTATGTTAGGTTAGACTTTTTATCCAGTTTGAGGGAATGTTTGAACCCTAATTCCGATTTGTCTATGAATTGGATGATCTCTATTTATCGTTACTTAATTGAGACGTCGTATTTATTTTGTCAATGAGTTGATTCATGTTATCTGTTTATATCGTTTATGAATTATGATGTCTGATTTAGTTTGACCAGCTAGATTGAATATTCATAGTTTAATTGCTAGATTCGGGACTTTAATCCGTAATTGTTATTGTCTCGTTTCGTTAGTAGTAAACTAGGGGTCGTGCATCTCTAGGGTAGCATGAGCATAAGTTAAATGGTCCGAGCTTTTGCGTCCATTGCTTAGACTGATCTATTTTCCTAGGAATTAATGATGCTAGTGTATTAAATCTAGAGAGCTTATTCTAGGTTGTCCGCTAGTTAGGTTTAGTCGAAGAGCTTATTTCGATTAAATATTCGGTAAGGGAAAATTCGGTTAACAGAGCTTGTTGTTAGCTAGGGTCGGTAATTCATTAGCAATTTAAAGAAAGCGTCGAAATTAATTAACGGTAGATTGAGATTGGGTGATAACTGAACCGAAAGCTGGACTTCTCTTATTTTATTTGATTTTTATTTTATTATTTTTATATTTATTTTTATAAAATCAATCCCCCCATCTTTATTGCTTTCATAGTTTAATTCAATTAATACGAGAACTGTCACAAGTTAATTCCTGCTCCTCGTGGGATCGACCCTTACTCGCCGCTACTCTAGTTAGTAGAGGTTAGTCGAGGAAAACTTATAAATTTAAATTTTCCGCGCCGCGACGCGGGGTAAAATTGAGTGATAAGACTTTTAGCCATTATCAACCTGCAAGAACCTCTACCCAGATGGACAAAAATACGGTTGGGAGGCCAGATTGTGGCAGTCAGCTTCAAATATGAGAGGTTGGTCAATGCTTGCTCTATTGCTGTAAAATAGGCCATTTGGACAGGGGGTGCGCCAAGAAGGTAAGTGATATTGCTAACAAAAGGTTCAGAGAGGGTGAATATGGAGATTGGATTAAGGTAGAGGAAATGGGGAATTGGTCTAATTCCTGGGGACAGAGTAGTCAATCTGAACAAGGAAATACTCAGCAGTATGTCAGTGGGTCAGCTGAAGAAAATCTAGGCACTGGAAGGGAGGAAGGAAATGCTGGGGTGGCAAAGGATATTCAAACATGGGAGATGGTAGCTATTCCAGAGTAGAGCCTTTGTCTAGTGGCTTCATCAGAATCTGTTAGACAAGAAGAGAATATATGGGATAAAAAAGAGATGTCATCTCTGAATGAGATAGTCCATGGAGGTACAAAAGACAATGATACAAATGCCAATGGGTTCTCAGCAATAGGCATGGAGCTAAAGGTTAGTGCTGTGGGTAAAGAGATTATGAAGGTGGCCCAGGAAGCTAGCAAAAAAGGCAGAACTTGGAAAATGGTGGTGAAGAATGAGGGCCGATTAGTGAGAAAGCAGGAGAAGAGAGGTCAATCAAACATTTTGGCAGGGATCAAAAGAATTAGTGATGGAGATCATGAGGAGAAAGAGGGTGAGCACAAGGAGATGAATTCTATCAAGGGTATCAAAAAATCCAAGGCTACTGATTTAAGGGTGGAGGCAGTCAGCCAAAAATGGCTCCCAAGTGAACCATGAGAGCTATGGTGTGGAACTGTAGAGGTCTGGGTGGACCCTCTACAGTTCCCCAAATTCGAGAAGATATTGCAGGTCACCACCCAATTTTTATTTTTTTTATCTGAAGTAAAAAAAACAAAAATCTTTTTCTCTTTCTGTTTGTAATAAATTGGGATTTGGAGGTAGATGTACAGTGGTGGATCCTTTTGGGACTAAATGAGGGCCAATTCTTATGTTTTCAGCTGAGGCTATTATATGTCAAATCAAACAGTGTGACTTTAATCTACAGGTGGAGTTCAAAAGAGAGCAGGGGCAGGAATCGGAATGGATAGTATTTGTCTATATGAACTCTGACAAGTACCAAAGGCAAAGTCAGTGGCAATTACTGGAGGCTGATAAAGTAAGCTGGGGTCAGAAATGGTGCATTGTGGGAGGTTGGAACGATATTGGGAGTAGAGAGGAGAAGAAAGGGGGAAGAGAGCAATCTGACAGGAGTTTTCTGGAATTCAATAATTTCATTGCAAGGATGGGTATGTCTGAAGTCAAAATGCAGGGATATCAGTACACATGGGCTAATAATAGGGAGGACGAGGGTTTTGTTGAGGAAAAATTGGATAAGGCTTATGGATCTCTGCAATGGATAGCTGATCATCTAGGGGCTAAAGTGTTGAATATTTTTAAATCAGCCTCTGATCATGGCATGCTTATACTGGATTCAGAGAGTCTCAAGCCAGTAGGAGGAAGAGGTTTGCATTTGACAAACGGTGGATCAAAAGAGAGGGGTGCCAGGAGGTGATTGAGAAAGCATAAAACACCACTCACTTAGGTACTCCTCTGTTTATCCTGAATGAAAGCATTAAACATACCAGAATGGCCTTATCTCAGTGGAGCAAACTCTTCAGAACAGAGAACAAAGATATGATTCAGAGGCTGTTTCTCCAGCTTGAAGAAATGAGAGAACTTGGGGAGGGAAAGAATTGGCAGGAATGGGAATCTATCAAAAGAGAATTGGAAGAAGCTCAGTGCTCAGAGGAACAATACTGGCTTTAGAAGTCAAGACTGCAGTGGCTTAAGGAGGGAGACATGAATACAAAATTTTTTCATGCCTACACTGTGCAAATGAGGAAAAAGAATGCAATAACAAGGCTGATTGAGGGGAATGTGGTGTTGGAGGATGAGAATGCAATTGGAACTCATGTGGTCAACTTCTATAAATCCTTATTTTCTTCAGAAGGGTCTATTGGGGGTGAAGAAGTGCTTCATCACATTCCAAATAATATCACTACTGAGATGAATGAGGAGCTCACAGCCACAGTGGAAGAAGAAGAAATTCAGAGGGCATTGTTTCAGATGAATCCCTTAAAAGCACCGGGAGAAGAGGGATTTACTGCCTTATTTTACCACCATCAAGCAGAAAGTGTGCACAGCCATTCAGAGTTTCTTTGAATCAGGGCAGATGCTTCAGTATTGGAATCACACTCTGGTATGCCTTATTCCTAAGTGTTTAAATCTTGTATCTCTGAATCATTATAAGCCTATCAGTCTCTGTTCAGTTGTTTACAAAATCATTTCAAAAGTGTTGGCATCTAGACTTAAGACTTGTTTGCGAGTGTGCATTAGTGCAACTCAGTCTGCTTTTATTCCAGGGAGGCAGCTTCTAGACAATGTAATTATTGCTCATGAGTCCTTTCACTTCCTTAACCGGCATAGATCAGGCAAGCACTGCTTTATGGCATTAAAACTTGATATGATGAAGGCCTATGACAGAGTGGAGTGGACAGGACTGAACAGTACTATGGCTAAAATGGGGTTTAACATGAAATTCAGGAAATGGGTAATGGCTTGTGTTACTACCTCCACTTTTGCTTTCTTGCTGAATGGCAGAGCTACAAGTTATGTGAAAACACAAAGGGGATTAAGAAAACGGAACCCCTTGTCCCCTTACATGTTCCTTATCATCTCAGAAGTTCTGTCTTCAATGATCAAAGTGGCTGCTGACAATGGATCCTTCAGAGGCATTAGAATTGCAAGGGAGGGCCCAACTTTGATCCTTCTTTTGTTTGCGGATGATCTGTTAGTATTTTGTAAAGCAGAGCAAAACCAAGCAGTGTTATATATATTAATTTATATTTTCGATCGGTTTCGATTTGTTATCGGTAAAAACCAAAACTGAACCGTCTTTTCGGTAACCGAAAATTGGTTATCGACTTCTAATCGGTTCGATTCCAGTTTCACATTTTAGTGTTACTGAACATATCAGTTCGGTATCAGTTTTCTCTTATCAGTTCGGTTACCGAACCGATACCAGCTCAATTCCTATCACTGCACAAAAAAATTTGTCCCAAATTATTGATAATCTATTAATATACATAAAATATTTTAATCATAAGTTATTATCATTATTTCTAGGCTTAATTGCTAATAAAATCATGACCTTTTAAGAATTTTCAATTTTATGCACCACTTTTAAATTTGACAAATATATACACCACTTTGACTATTGTTCAAATATATACAAGGCCAATTTCGGACTTTACCTGATGACATGGTTGCTGGTGTGGCGTTTCTGCTTACATAGCTGTTGATGTGGCGTTTTTTCCTGACATGGCTACTAACGTGGTGGCGACATGGTTGCTGGCGTGGCGTTTCTGCTTACATAGCTGTTGATGTGGCATTTTTTGCTGACATGGCTACTAACGTGGCGGCGGCTACTGACATGGCAATGTCCTGGTGAATGCTAACTTGGCGGTAAAAAATTTAAACAGAGCAAAAGTTTGAACTTGAGACATCTAGATTATATAATGGCAATGTAACCATCACACCAATCCAAGTTCTATGTTAAATTTCATAGCGTTTAATATATATATAGAAACTATGTATGAATAAATACAACTAAGTTTGAAAGATAATGTAAATTATATTAATAAGGTATAAAATTATAATAATTAAAATAAAATAAATTATATAATATTAAATGAAAAAAATAAATTAAAATAAAGTAAGATAGATTTTATTATAGTATAGTGCATTTAAATTAAATTAAATTAAATTTAAATAAAATTTACCGTATAAATTTGGAAATTAAAAATAACAATGATAAAATTAAATAAAAAAATAAACTAGATTAAAGTACACCAGCTATAATTAAATAAAAATAATACGACTCTTATTTGTGTTATGTACGAGTGGGTCAACAAAGGCGTCATATATATTTTATTAATATAATTTACATTATCTTTGAAACTTAATTATATTTATTCATACCTAGTGTCTATATATACTAAACGCTATTAAATTTAACATAGAACTTAAATTGGTGTGATGATTACAATTTCATCATGCAACCTAGAGGTCTCAAGTTTGAAATTTAGCTCTATTTAAATTTTTTAGCGCCACGTTAGCAGCCATCTCACCAGAACATTGCCATGTCCACCACGTCAGTAGAAAATGCCACATCAACAACCATGTTGGCAGACATGTCAACATAAACGACGCGTCAGCGGCCATGTCATTAGGCAAAGCCCGAAATTAGACCCTGTGCATCTAATTGCCAACAATAGTCAAAGTGATATATATATTTGCCAAATTTAAAAATAGTGCATTAAATTGCAAATTTCAAAAAGATCATGATTTTATTAGCAATTAAGTCTTATTACTATAGCCAAATTATCTATGTAAATTGATCAACTTGACTTGTAGCTATATAATTGTACAGTAATATATACACAATACACAATACATGATCTCAGAAACAATTACTTACTAAAAAAGATTAAAAAAAAAAAAAAAAATGGTGTATGGTATGGGATGGCCATCAAGGGGATTTCTGTTCTAGTCTTTCATCCACAGTTAAGGCAACGAATCAAGCTTCGAAACCAATCGGCCGTTTGGTTGGATTTATTCACAATTGGAAGTGGACGCTGGCTCATTGATATCTTGATCGAGTCTCCTCTCGATAGCTAATGCCTTCGCTTGCCATCAAACATGATGTGTTTGATGCATCATCCAAATCTAACATCATGTGTTTAAAAAATTGTAACATGTGTTTAAAAAATTGTAACATGATGTGTTCGAAACCCAAGCATTGCTTCGTGCACATCCAAATCTAACATGATGTGTTTAAAATATTGTAAGAAAATATTAGTAGCAACAGATATGATGGAAATGGTTTGTTGACATGGCAATGTTAGATTAGCAGGATATTCGTTCACTGAAGCAAGAACGAGATGTAATGCGGTCATTTTATCAGTTTTCTAGAAGTGGCTAGGCGCTCTACCAACGCCTAGCGCCTACACCGATTAGGTGGGGCCTACTCGGCTTCTAAAAGGGCCTAGAAATCAAGATTGAATACTTTATTTTTTATTTATTTTCACTACCTATAAAATAAAATTATCTCAATTTATAATAAACCAACACACCTATGACCAAATAATAATATTTATATATTATAAATAAAACGTGATAGCAAAATAATGTAATTAATATTTAAAATGCATTCAAAATTTTGAAAAATTGTCGCCGAGCCCTCCTACGAGCGCCTAAGTCCGCCAAGCCCGCCTACGAGCGCCTAAGTTTGCCTAGGCGCCGCCTAGCCGTCTGACCTAGAGATGTTAAATGGTCTTTGGCCCGACGGGTCGGCCCGTTTAGTCCGAAAAAAAACAGGGTTAGGGCCTTTTATTGACAGCCCGTTTAAATTCGGGCTTCTTAGGCCCGAACCGTTAGCCCGAAGCCCACTAGGGCTAGCCCGAAAATCGCTAGGGCAAGCCCGTTTATAAAGGTAAGGAATATGTCCATTGCTTCCTTGTATATTACAATTTTGCTATTCTACTTCACATGTAATTATGAGTTATAATATATTATTATTATTTTGATAGATAATTATTAACAAATTTTATTCTATTTCACAGTAAAATATTTAAGTCAATCAGAACGACTAATAAAAAATAAATGAAACAAAGACATAACATATAGAATATAGTGATAGAATATAAATTCAGTAGTATGCTATATTGTGAAAATTCCCGAAGCGTATCAAATAACTAGTCAAATGGTACTTAAAAGTAATAGTTCGAACATTTTTTTTCCTATTGAGAAACAATATGTTATTTAAAAGTTTGTATTGTGTGTTCATATATAAAGTGTAGTTGTATAAAATATATATATAGTGGTAAATACTAAATAGCCGTTGAAAAAAACCGTTAACTAGGTGTTGTAATTTTTTATTTTTATTTTATTATTATTATTATTATTATAGCCCGTATAGTCCGTTAAGCCCAAAGCTCGCTAGGTTAGGGTTAGGTCCTTTTATTGGTAGCCCATTTAAATCCGAGTTTTTTAGGCCCAGCCCGTTTAATCCGAAGCCCGCTAGGGCTAGCCCGTTTAACATCTCTAATCTGACCGACTTTTTGGCCGATTTATGCAAATCGGAGGCAGCCACCTAAACCGATTTTTAGTACATTAGCTTTATCCAATATGAATATATAGATGAACTTTATTTCATCAATTAATTACAAAATTAAACCTTGAGATTTTTAAACAGACTTCAAAGAGAAAAAAATTAAAATTGAAATTAAATGTATTTCTAAACTTGCAAACTCTCTTGACAATTGTTTCTCTTCTACAAAATTGGACCATGAAGAGAGGTTTATCTGTACACTTCAAGAGGTATTCATGATTTTGAACAAAAACTGGGTTTCACTGACTTTCATGCCTCCGGTTCTCCTTTTGGGCCTCGTCATTGATAAAACCTTCAACTTCATCTCCAGATTTAGGATTCTCCCACCCGTCCCCCTACTTGAGAAGCTTGTTCTTCAATCCTTTGCCTCCATAGCATGTTATCTTGTTGGCAAGCGCAACACCATCGAGAATTTCCAGCTGCACACTAAGTTTACCAACAATTATCATACCCTGAGAAACAGGAGGTTTAGAATAATAAATTATTAAATCCATAAACCTAAAAGGCATTATAATTTTGCCAAATATGATAAAGAACACCAAAGTACCTTCAAGCTAATGTCAGTTCCAAACCAAACATCACGGCCTCCATCAAGCTGTCTAGCTCAATGCTCTCGGTCATCCAAGATTAAGATTAAAAGAAAAAAACCATCACAACTAATCGAATAGTACATATAATAATATAAGTAAACAACAAAGAAGTAACCAATAAATTCCACCACATCGTTGGCTAATTCATCAAACAACAAACCCGTGAAAAGAAAGAAAATAAGTTCATATTTTGGCAAAATAAGTGCAGAACCCGAGTGAATCCCTCTCTTCTTGAAGAACCTCAATCAAACCAGCCAAACAGCCCCCGGAACTGAAGCCGAATAGTGTTAAAGTTCCAAAATCGAACAATGGCAGACTTTCTTCAATTAATGTTTAATGTAACATTCAAGGTAGTCTGAGCACGGGAATTTGTAGATCAGGCTATAGTTTATGTGCTTTTTTTGGATTATTGGAGCTTATTTTGCTTCAATTGATGCACATCTATATATATATAATAAGAATTAACATTTATTAAAAATAGTAAGTCAATCTTTGGTCAAAACTGATCAGCATTAATTACATATTATTTATAGTATATTTTTAATATATTTTTTACTAAAACAGGAACAACATTAAATGTTGTCCTTAAAATGAGCAGTTTGTTATCCCCTCTATAGATAATTTCAGAATGCGCTGCTTTGGAATCCTATTTGGCAAAAAGTCATGCTTTGGAGTTAGACTTGGATATAAATTAATATTTATATTGATTGTATTTTAATATCGTTTCCTATTATAACCATTGAATTAATAATATATTTTAAAAGTTGATAACTTTTGTATTTCTTATCAGTTTTACATATATAATATATCAAATTAATCATTTTTTGATGAGTTTCGATTTGACATCCATATTGTATATATATAAAATAAATAAATTATATTTATCTTTATAATAATAAAAAAATTATTTATTAAAATTAATTAGAAATTGAAATTATTATCAATTAATTATGTTTAATGTAGTTATATGTTATAAGGTAGAAAATTTATTATAATATAACACATATAAGTCGCACAAGTAACATGTGTCATACTAAAATATATAATAATATATACTTCTTCCTATTTTTATTATTTCTCACTTTGGCTTAATAGATCATTGATAAAATGAATGTCGTTTTAGATATTTTGTTCATATTTTTCCATCTAATTAAGTAAAAAATTAATCTATTTTATTTAATATTAAATAAACATATTCTACACTTATGCATATACATATCACCATATTATTTCTATTTATTTAAGATATATATTTTTGAACTTATGTAATAGTAAATAATATCGATATTTTTATATGATAAAAGTAAAAAAATTCAACACGGGTTGACATTTTCATTTGATTAAATAAAAAAGATAATATATTTTGCTTAATATTAAATAAACGTATTCTACACTTGTGCATATATTTTTGTACTTATGTAATAGTAAATAATATCGATATTTTTATGTGATATAAGTAAAAAAAATATTCAATACGGGTTGATATTTTTATTTAATGTACGGGTGTTTAATTATTATGATTAAAGAAATATAATTTGATATAATTTGAAAACATGCTGAGCCTAAATGGCTGCCTCGCACGCTTTGGAAGCTTGCTTGGCAACATTACATGCTTCGACTTTTGGTTCGGATACATTCCCTAATTGTTTAAAATAAAATACTTAATAAATATCATTTTTGTTTAATCCGATCCCCTCCAACTTATTTGGCAACATTACATGCTTCGGCTTTTGGTTCGAATACATTCCCTAATTGTTTAATATAAAATACTTAATAAATATCATTTTTGTTTAATCCGATCCCCTCCAATTAGGATTCTTATATGCCGTGTAAATCCTCCACCTCCAAAATAAATAAGATTCCTCTTAATATAATTTGAAAACGTGCTGAGCTGCCTCACACACTTCGGAAGCTTACTTGACAACATTACATGCGCTTTTGGTTCGGATACATTCCCTAATTGTTTAAAATACTTAATAAATATCATTTTTGTTTAATACGATCCCCTCCATCCACCTCCAGAATAAATAGGATTCTTATCTTATATACATGTAAATAGGATTTTTTTGCTTAATATTATAATAAAAAATTTAGACGTAATTCACAAAATATCAAAATAAAAAATTTAGCTTTATATATTATTTTATTTATATAAATATTTAAATCTTTTTAGAATATCTATATAAATACACTAATTTATTTTAATGAGTTGAAATAGTTATACAACAACATGTGTTTTTTCTATTATTTTATGTTTTATATTTTTTTTCAAACAACCCGTGTAGTACACGGGTGTTGTACTAGTTTTTTTATTTTCAAAAAAGTGGGCTGCGATTTAAATTTGGTCTAACGAATATTTGCGATGGTTTGACACGATGTATATATCAAAAACTGATAATGCACAGGCTGCATCAATTAAATTTGGTTATTGGTTACAATAAGCTATTTTTAAATTTGAATAAAAATGTACGTCACGACTGCTAATTCAATTAAACATCGGCCAATTATATTCTCCAAATTTAAAACCAAATATTCTGCTAATACAATTGCTTTGCTTGACAGTTTTTTTAAATAAAAAAATTACGACTAATTTAGTAATAAAAAAATTTATGTGTTATTTTTTCTAACCATAAAAATATGCTTTTGTAATTTTAAAATATCGGAAACCTTTTTTTTCTATAAAATCGGCTAACACGTATGTTTTGATTAGCCAATTTTATTTAAACAAAATTACGGCTAATTTAAGGGTAAAATTATAAAAAAAAATTATTTGTTTATTTCTTTTGAAAACATTTTTTCTAACCATCAAATCGGGCAGTTTCAATTAAAAGAATAAAGTTGCGGCTATTCAATTGTTTTGTTTGACAATTATTTATAAAGAAAAATAATACACGGGTCTAATTTTGAAATGATCAATTTTTTTATGGTTTTTGTTTAAATCAGAGATTTGAAATAAGAATAATCTCCATATTTAAATTGCTTTAATTGTAAAACGTGATGTATACAAGATTTAGATAGATTTATCACATATCATCCTCTAAATTAATAATTTTTTTTTTAAATTTCAAAATACCAAATCAAATTTTGTATGGTCTTTGTTTAAATCAGATATTCAAAATATCTTAATCTCTATGTTTAAATTGCTTTAATTGTAAAACGTGATGTATACAAGATTTAGATAGATTTATCACATAACTCCCCTAAATTAATGATTTTATTTTTTTCTAGGTTTCAAAATACCAAATCCTAAAGTTGCGGCTGATTTAGTTATTAAACGATATTTTGCAATCATAGATTCGGGTTATCTTCAAATTCAAAATTTAAATTGCCGATATGTAGATCAATTTGGACAGATTAAATATATATGATCTAAAATGAAGTATTTTATTCCATTAAAAACAAAAAATATGAACTTAAGATGTAGATTTTATTTTGCACGTGTGATAATACAATATTACATGCTATGCAAGTCATATTGTTTACCTGTGCATCGCACAGGCTATGCACTAGTTGATATTAAACGTCCGGATACAAATCTCGAAAATGCATTTACTCAATGTTCAAGTGGTTCCTTCGACATCATAGAAATAGTACAAAAACTCAACGGGTTTTGTATCTCACGCTAGGCGGCATCATCAACAGAAAACTGGTTCGTTCAATAAAATAAATCAGTCTTGGTAACATATGTTAGATATTCTCCTAGAAAACTCACTCTGAAAACAAATTCGATAATTCTCATAGTTGGTCAAAACCATATTCACAGATGTTCAAGCACTTTGCAATTGTTACATTATTACAGTAAAGAAATGATCATATAGGCATAACCCTAAACATTTATAAACCACTTCCAACAAGGCTATACACATCGATATTGAACATCTGAAACAAACCTCAATAATGCATTTACGCAACGTTTAGCTGTTGCCTTCAACATCAGCAAAGCAGGAAGGTTTTTTCCCAAGTACACTTCGTCAGTGAATAAATTATAATATGAATGGGAATGTGGTCCGAAAGATGAGATTTAGAAATCCTTTACTTTCTCGCAACTCTTACAATAATAAATTATAATATGTATTTTGATTAAGTAACTGTAATATGCTTCACTTTTTTCCAATCAAAATCTGTTAAAAATTACAAGAAACTAGAGCAACATAATATAATTAAGCACACCAAACATATATGTCTTCACACATGACCATGTAAAATTCAAATAAAACGACATATACGCAATCACACATGACCATGTAAAATTCAAGTTACTATTTAGTAATGTTCATCAATCCATTATGGAACTTATTAATTCATCTAGCTGGCCAGTAACCATTTGGTTGATGCCCTACACCCCACCCCACAGCAGCGAAAACCCAGCAAACTTCCTGAAAATTACAAAATATACTATAACATGATTGTTTCTTAACAATTAAAAATTAATGTTTAATTTGCTAAATAAAAGTAATGATCACATGATTATCAAACCTTAAATATTTCTTCTACTTATATTTCTCTGACACGAAACAGGGCTTAAACTCCTCATCCGGAAGCTCATCCGAAAACTGGTTGACGCCAAGTTTGTAGCCGCGGTCCGGGCCTGAGTTGAAGGCTTCGATTTCCAACCACTTCTTTCTGAACGCGGCAAACCGCACCGCCCTCTCTGCGTCATCTTTGTACACCCGGCCATACAGAACCATCCACTTCTTGAATTCTTGTTCGATTGTGACTCCGAATCAACGGAGCTGTGAACAGTTACGATGACTAGGAAAATAGATATTATTAGTACTTTCATTGAGATTGAGAGCGACATTGTATGTAATTTTTAGCAATGCAGCAAAGAATATTGTTGGGTAATTATACGGCTATGGTTAGGGATTGGGCATGAAAAATTGGGTCGGGGAATTACCACGAGAACGAGATTAATAGTGGCCATGTTTGTTTTTTGGGCTGTTTGGCCAAACCTCTATTTTAGCTGTTTTGACCGAGTCAAAAACGCTAAAATTATGTTGTTTCTTTTTTTTTTTTCTCTTCTTTTCTTCTTCTCCACTCAATTTATGGGTGGTGATATATGAGTATAAACGCCACACATTCACATTGACAGTTTTGTTTAGTGGACCAATTTCTTTTCCCTTCAAAATGACATTTTTCTTTTTCCATTACAATTGGTGAAATGGATGCTGGGCCCATTTTTTTCTTATTTTTGTTTTTCCTTTACATTATCAATGTTTAGTATTATATTGAAATTTTTGTTGTCATTTTCAAATATCAATTTGTATTTAAGTACACTAACACACATTTTATATTCTTAATTATATTCTTTCTATTATTATGCTTAATTATAGTAAGTATGAAAACTTAATTTAATTTAAGAATCAATTTAACTTTTGTTGATACAAAAAATAATTACATAAATACAATTGGTATTTATTGCTTTTTAAATATTTATATATTAAACACAATAAGTATGTTAATAATATTATATTTTTACTAATCAATCAGCTATCTATCTAAACATCTTTTTTAGAACCGCTAACAGTATCGACCGGTCAAAACAGCCAATACTAGCAGCTGGTCAAAACAGCTATTACAATCCGCTATCCGCTAAAGCTAACCGCTAATTACCAAACAAGACCAGTATGTTTGTTTGGTGGTAGGATTGGATAAAAATAATACCAAGTGCTAGGATTATTTATATCTCATCTAAAAGTTGGGATGGAGTTATCCCATATTCATGGGGATAAAACAATTTTTCATCCCGAGTCTACCCCATAATACCGGGCCTTCATCCAGTGAAACAAACATGGGATAGGTTAGGATTAGGCAGGATATCCTACCTAATCCCATGAAACAAACGCGCACTAAGTATAAAATTTCTTCATATCATCTTCTCTTATCTTATCTACTAGGTTGTCCAACGGCTGTGCACGCAGTCAGGCCTAGTCCAGTCTATAATTTGAAGGCGAATGCAGTCTATAATTTTAACTAATATTATTTAAAATTTGAGAATAGACATATTCATTTTTTATGGTAGTTATAATTGTAGATAAACATTGCAATAATATAATGATATATTAACCAGTTTATAAAAGTGAAGGGTTAGTTTAATCTATAATTATGAAATGGTAGTTTTTTTTTTCTTTTTTTTTGTCTAACCTAAAAAATGTTATTCATAATGTGTCTAACCTTATACATATATTTATCAAGCTGAAAGAATACACGTACATAAATTTGCTAGCATTTTTAAAAGTAGCTTGAAATTACTTCATATGAATCTATCACAAAGACATGAGCCTTACAACATAAGATATCCATCAATCACAAAAAGCGTCAAAAAAATAGTTTTGGCTTACCATAAAATCCTAAAAGTTGTGTTCAAAACGAAAAGATTACCATTAACCTAACAATCTACCCAACATAGCAACATAAACTTGTCCTAAAGTTTAACCTTGAAAGCAATTTCTTCATGTAGTATGAGCGTAAACTCACAAATTGACTCTTCAACGATGTGTTTTTTAGTTAGAAAGTCTCGACATCTAGTCCCAAATATTTATTATTTTTTTGTTGCCTCAAAATAAATTGAAGTTTAAAATATGTCAAATCTCATTCATACATTTGCTCGCTTCATAAGACTACACATGTAATAAAATTACCCTGCCAATAAAATACTCGTATGGTTTACTAACATTACTGACCAATAGGTGATTGGAAATGTGGAAAGCACCATTGTCATGGGCTTGCACGATTGGTTTCGTGAGCATTTAACTGGTATTAATTAGTCGAGCCAGTTTAGCTGCTTTTCTTCTCGTTTACCAACTCCACGGTTTATCAGCATTCGCCACGACCTGATAGATGTTCTGAAACCTAAACAAAAAATGATTATTTCTCTTATGATTATTAGTAGAATGATTTAACTCTAAGAAAACCTGATGTGTGAGACTAGGGTCATTGACTAAGGAAAAATGATGCACACATTTGCTCAAAATCTTATCCGAGTCAGGCTGGCAAATTTCTTATAACATGTGGAGATCACTTTATTTTTTCCACCACTTGTGGTAAATTACTAACTCCCTTACGAAAACAATATTATTGGTTTTATTAAAAGCTCCCTTTAGTGATTAGAGTCATGCCAAAAGTTAGAGCTCCTAATGCAGCCAAACCAACAAAAGACGACTGCAAGATCCAACAACAAAATAAATTAAACAAATAATTTCTTATTCCAAATTAGAAAAAGAAATACATCCTACACCTGCAAGAATTCAAGAATTCAGGACACATAAAAGCAAGATAGTAGATTAGCCCGCACCCTCAACAAATGCCTCTGCTACTCTAAAAGCGGCAACAAAAATACAAATGGCAATATAATTTCAAGTTCCATCGTTTTCCTGATGTGGGACAAAAGTCAGCTTACCAGAAATTTACCACGGCAGAGCCACAAATCATATTATATCATATGCACAGGAAAATAATATTACGATTGTATTATAAATTAAATATATAAATAACATTAATCATGATTTATCTATTGTTTTTAAATTAAATCGGGTTGGACATAGTCTGACCGGATGGACCGAAAACCGGTTTATAACCAGTTTAGTTCGCTTGAATAAAATATTTGCTCTCGAATCCGTCAACACCAGTCGGTTGGACTGGTAGGATCGATACAATTTTTTAAATAAATTTTGTTATATTTAAAATTATTTTAAATAAAATTATATATTTAAATAAAATAGAGATTTATAAATTATTTATCAATTAGTTTAAACATATGAATTTATAAATTATTTAGATATCTAAGTAACACATTTTATTTAAATTTATTACAAAACGTACAATATATATATGTATATATATTAAAATGTTTATAAATTAAAATCTGAATAAACCACAAATAATTTAATAAAATAGCTTGATCGTTTCGATGACGGTCTAGTTCTGAAAACCTTATATTTACTGTACATTAATAAATATTATAATAAAATATTATTTAATTCACATAAATATTAATAAAATGAAATATAAATATTCATAAATCATTAAACATGTTGTCATAAAAGTATTGTTAATGCAATTATTTGAAGTTTGAGCTACATCACATTCACGTTATAAAATATTTTCAATATAAAATTTATATTTAGGTTCAATAATCGATTTAGGGTGGTCGAACTAATATATAACTTAGTTACCTGAGACCAACCAAGTTGTGTCAAGTTTTTTGACTATTTTAAATATCACCTAAAAGTAATTCAATCAACCTGGGCAGTACCCTAATTCAATCATCCTATTGATCCGAAATTTTTTTCTTATTTTTTAAATATATTTAATTTTATGAAATAAAAATATTTTATGATTCATATAATAAATGTATACACCAAATGATAGTATATTAAGATTATAAATTATATATCTAAGGATGAAATAATATTTTTACATTATGCATATTAATAAAAAATAAACATAGTAATTTTGAAAAAATAAAATTAATTGATTGATTATGCAATTTAAAAAATATTTTAGCGTTCAATATTTTTTTTAAAGGCAAATATAAATACCGAGATTCTAAAACTTTTGTTATATTCTAAATTGAGATTTTATAAATATAGAGACCGAGATTCTAATGTTGTTCGTTGTTTCTAAGAAAAAAATAAAAATAAAAACATACACACTTAATAAATCTTAGTTGAATTTTTTAAATAATAAAATAAATTAAAGCTCTAAATTTAAAGTAGCATTTAATGTTGTATGATTTTTTAAAAAAAATAAAAAAAATAATAAAATTTACTATTTATAGGCTGCATTAAATTCTGACCTATTTTTTCTACTATTTTTGGTAAATGATAATTTTTATTTTATATATATAGATATGTATGTAATTTAAGAATATTCAATAGGTTTCCTTAGATGCATTTTTTATACATAAACTCATCAAAGATGGCTAACAAAAAATCTACGGTGTCGTTTTGTGCATATTATTTCTCTAACCCTGGCTTGTTCGATTCCTTTGCAGAGACAAAAATCTACGCCCAGTTTTTTTATCCTTCGTCTGCAAATTTGTTCAAAATTTTTTTATTTATTTTCCGTTCCGCCCGATTTTTGTAGCNACTTTAACAATTTAGGTTAAATTATTCGGGTTTATGTGTCTAATGGCCTTACTCGAGTTTGTTCATGTTGCTGGACTCGCTGGATAACTACAGGCCGCACACGACTACACGAGGAAGAATGAAGGTGAGAAAAACTTGGTGTACTAAAGATATGTGACCAGGGCTTGCTCATCCAGCAGAAGGCGAAGGCTGTTCTGATTGCAATCCTATTTGCTGTGAGTTTTTGATTTTGGGAAATCAATTCATGGATATTTTTGAAGTCGACTTTAGGCATCTGTGTTGATGTTTTGACTGAGGTTTTAGGTTTTTCTGTTTGTTGTATAAAAATAGCACTGTTCAATTAATGAAATCAATTACTTTTAGTGATTTAGGTAAACTTTTGACGGGAGCTGCAATGAGGGACTTCTTGGGCGTGATGTTGAGCACGAATCCCAATGTGGTTGTTCTAGCCGAGCAGGAGGGGGAACACGATGGGTCCGGCCTGGAGTTGAGGCACTGCAATGCTCTGAGGTACTACGTGGCGGTTTTCGACTCGGTGGATGCGGGCCTTCCATTTGGGAGGGTTGAAGGTGGATGAGATGTTCGGTCGGGGGATTCTGAATATAATGTGCGAGGGTCGGGAGAGGCATGAGCAGCACTAGGTGTTCGGAAGGTGGATGGAGGTGATGTCGGGGGCCGAGTTTCAGAGTCGGGAGATTGGGTCCTTTACATGGCCATTGTTGGTATTAGATCGGGAGAGGCAAGAACAACACAGATGTTTCTACATGTAAACTAATCTGCTGTTTGGTTTTGCTGATATTAGGTCCTTTAAATGGCCATTGTTGGATTCCAATGAGATTTCCTTTGAGTTGTGGCTTTGATTGACTGATTTCAGGTACCTTGACTAGCGGTGGTGATTATGTGGTAGAAGAAAGATTCACAGTCCATTGATTCAACGTTCGTGAGGACATACCTGAATTTGAGTTGATATCCAAAGTCTATTAGTCAGCTAAACATGAATCCCAATGCTCATGGTTTGTTGAGTTTGAATTTTATCCGAGTTTTCTTTTGATTTTATTTATCCTCTTCTTGTGATATGATTGTGTCAAAATCCATGGAGTAATTACCTAAGAACATATAATCTATTCTCAAACAATCTCATAGATTTCACTTTATGAAGACAACTTATGTTTACCATTAAATTATATGGTCGTTGATTGTTGCCTGGAGAGATTGAGTAGGGTATCTTGGCGCAAACCATTACTTTATGATCTATGATGTCTGAAATATGTGATTTCTTCTTCAGACAAATAAAATGCAATAAAATTGGAAAATTGAAGTTCGCGTGCATGGTTTTTGCAGGTACACTACCATTACCTAAACATATTTGAGTGAAATATCACTCGAAAAGGATGTCTATGGATTTTATCCCCTAAACATTGGAAAATTGGCATTGAAAGGCAGAGATTCATTGTTCATTCCCTTTACACCTAAGGTAATACTATACACAAACCACCATATTCCTTGAGACCCAACTTAGATGCTATGTCGACACTTTCAGTAGCTTTTACTATTTCTTGAATATATGAGTAAAATAAACTTTTGATTGGTCCATTTGTATTAAACAAGGTTGTTCTTGCTGGTAATTTTACTATTTCTTGAATATATGAGTAAAATAAACTTTTGATTGGTCCATTTGTATTAAACAAGGTTGTTCTTGCTGGTAAGTTGAAGGCGCCGGTGATTTCTTTTCTTGCAGGATATTAATTTAATATGGAGAAACTCTTTTTTTCATTGTTGGTGCTGTTTGATGACAGTTTCCTTCGGATTCAAGTAAACAAACAGAACAAGGAATTAAAGTTAGCTTATCTCGAGCTATATTTTGTTCATCCATTTCTTTAGTTTCTAAAGCTCATTCATAGTCCAACATTCGACAATTATAGCTGTTAATGATTAGTGGCTTTACTTACAATTTAAAAGTCTGGCTTTGAAGGAGGCACGAGAGTTGATTCAGGGGCTGACGAAGAAATTCAAGAAGGCGGTGTGGCATGTTTTTTGACCTGCCACGTAAATCAATAATCCTTCCACATCACATAAAAAACATGCCACGTCACGCCACATCAATTTTTTATCCGGGGTGCGGATAAAAAGGGACCAAAAATGATAAAATAGACAAATTATAGGACCCAGATTGAAAGTGGTCAATGACAGGGTGTGTTTTTGGATTGTGGCCAAGTTATAGGACCAATTTTGAAATTAAGCCTGTTTTTTGCCAAGACAAAAACAACTTAATAAGCCAGCCATGATCCTGTTTTCCACGCAACACAAAATGGGAAAAAAACTTCGTCAACTATTAACAAGGCTTAATATATAAGTTAGACGTGGCCATTTGCCGGGCCGGGTCGAAACCCGGCCCGGCCCGCCGGGTCGCCGGTTCACCATGTGTTGAACCGGGCCCGGCCCGCCTGTAACCAAGGGCCGGGTCGCAAACCCGGCGGGTTTGCGGGTTCCGGGTCGGGCCTGGCGGGTTTGCGGGTTTTTAATTTATTTTATTTTTTCTTTTTTTTGTTATTTTAATGTATATTAATGTTTATTTGAATAAATAGTTTGTATATACTTCGAAAATATAAGTTTTTGAGTCTGTTAAATTGTACGTCAAACGACAAACGGTTAACGGTGTTGTATTTTATTGAGTATGGCGGAGAAGTACAACTTAAGTGTAAAGAAAAAAATTATTAATGAAATGGACTTGAGCTTAGTTAACAGTTATTAAGTTCGAATATCGTGTGCGATGAAAAATTTTGTTACCAAAAAATTATACTCGAACTTAATAATGTTAAATAAGGTGCCTACGTATCCCTTTATTTGGGAATCAAAGTCCACGTAGTTCTTCTAAAACACATACCTTGGCTGCATACCTTTAATATTCGTATTCGTCTTCGACGTCCCCCCCGGTTCCACTTGTCGACGACGTAAAATCGGATGCTTCGTCGTTGTCGTCCTCCTCCTCATTCGAAGTGAGCATAGCAGTTTGCATCCTTCGTTCGGCCTTCTTCCAATCACTCAGTAACATTTGTGCTTGAAGATTATCAGGCGTCATCCTCGACCGTCGTGGATCTAGCATGTAGCCGCCCTCACTGAATGCTTGCTCAACCGCGACTGTAGATGCTGGGACAGCAAAGATCTCCTTGGCCATAATGCATGGAATAGGAAAAATTCCTTCCATTCTTGACCACCAATCTAACACATCGAAATTGAGTGGCGGTTGAGGTGGACGTGCAATCGTAACGGCTAAATTCGACGTAAGGTAGTGATCCAGCTCATAGTATCCAGTCCCCTGCACCCTTTGACCGCCCGAGTTTTTGTAGGGATTTAATGAATCCCAAAACACTTTGAA
>BKCP01004516.1:1524180-1570612 GCA_008636005.1 Striga asiatica | reverse complement strand
ACTGGCCCGCCATATGTCCGGTTCCGGGCTGAAAACCGGCTTTTCCGGGCCGGTCCGGGCCGGGTTCGGTCCGGGTCCGGGCCGGTTCGGCGGGCCGGTTCAACCCTTGGCCATGTCTGATATAAGTTAATAGGGCAATGGACTCCAGTGCCTTGCCTCCTACAAAGGACTTCCATCCCGCAAGGCTAGCTATAAATATTTGCACCACCACTATTACTTAGAATGGGCGTATCACTGCAGATTTGAGACTGAAGATAACTCTCAATGCAACTAGTAATGTAATTTTTCCAACCAAATTGAGTATCATACACGAAATGCTTGTATAAGGAATCTACAATTAAAATGGTGTTTACTTGTTCTTAGATCCTTTATTCTGAATTTGACAGGCTCAGGCAAGCCCCTTCTCATCTGTTGCTTCTTCGTTCCGCTTTCAGTCTAATTACGTTAACACGAAATGACAAATATTAAGGAATGACATTTTGTACAGTCTTGTGGATATATAAAATTTCCTTGAAAGAGGCTAAACAATGGGTTTGTGAATAACCCAACAAATTTCCTAAAAAAAAAGCTATCAAATACCCCAAATAAATTTGCACACTTAATATCATATATTGATTAATTTATTACCAATAAAGGCCATCAAATACTAAAAATAAAGTCTTCCACTTTATACCATATAATTAGTACGAATCCCGTGCGATGTACGGAGATATTTATTAATATTTATAAATTAAAAATGCTTATGAAATAATATTTATAAATTAAAAATATAGAATCATATGTAATACAATTCACCTATATTAATTTACTGAAAATATTATATGAAATTTAAATTGTGTAGAATTACATAAAACATGTATAATTAAAATAGTACACAACCCGTACGGTGCAAGTAACTGATAATAAATTAGTTACATTATATTCATTTCAAATAAGTGTCATTTTAAATTTTTGAAATTAGATTTGACTATAATATGATTCCATAAAATAAATATTTTGGTACAATTTTATCATATATTTCGAAATTTTTGATTAAATAAGATAGTTGGATTTGAGAATCCAAACAAATATTAGGAATAAACTAATAAGACTATATTTAATAATTTGAATTCTAGGAGTCAAAAAAGTTGGTAACTCTTTTAAAAACAAATATACATCAGACTGTATCTTTTATTTATTGAAAAACTTTAAAATCTAATTTACGCTTTCTTATTTGGTTAATGTGGTAATATATTTATTGTAACTAGTAGTCACCCGTGCGATGCACGGGGATATTATTATCTAGAATGTTTTTAAAAAACAATTTTATATATAAATTGTGCTATGCAGGCAATGATCATGATCATAATAATAGACATATAAATATATCATTAAATTGAAAAAATCATATATTATTTAACACTTCCCTATATACAACATTATTGGTTTGATTCTTTGGCACGTCATCTTCGCCACAAATTAAGATTTTCAAACCTTTTCGGTTAGTGACACGGGAAACAACAACATATAACTGGCCATGACTGAACACTGGTTTCTTAAGAAATAAGTCAACATGAGATAAGGATTGTCCTTGACTCTTGTTTATAGTCATGGCGTAAGAAACCATAATGGGAAACTGTCACCGCTGGAACTTCAAAGGAATTCTAACATCAGAAGGAGTTATGGTCATTCTTGGAATCAACACCTTATCACCAGCATGATCTCCTGTGAGTATCTTACACTCAAGAACGTGAGTCGATAACTTTGTCACTACCAATCGTGTTCCATTACGCAAACCCACAGAATGATCCATGTTCCGCAACAACATGACTGGAGTTCCAATCTTCAAATACAACTCATGGTTCGCTATTCCGGAACAATTGATACTATTCAAAAACTCAGGCGTATGGAGATCAGACAAAAAATCATTATTAGAATCCGATTTGCACGTACTGTCAGAGCTCAAGTACATAACACCATCCAACAAATTCAATGATGTCATGTACTGATTGATAGACTCGACCACATCCAACGTCGGCGCTAATATAGCCCTATCCTTCAATTAACTTGGATCGTCGTGTGCCTCTTTATACATTGGATATGTGCTTTCAACTATCTGAGCAATAGGATCATCAGATGGCTGAAGCAAAATGTCCTCAGGTATGTCTATAGGTGCACATCCATCATTCAACCCTCCGATAGTTCCATCTCCGATGTTGGCTATCCAATCTGCAAACCGTGCAAGCTCATCACGTTCATCCGAATTAGCAAGTCCCTGAAGGCGCATTTTTTCGTAAGCCTAAGCACAGTACAACTCCTCCATATGTCAGAAAAATTAATGGCAGCATTTACTATGTCCTGACGGCTACCTTTTAGAATGACATGAAGGATTTGTCGAAAATCTCAACAAAAAACAACCGGCTTCCCACCAAACGGTTTGTTCAAGTTCAAAGGACCAATTGCTCCAATAATACCCTGCAGCGATGTCTGTACAGCTTCGAAACAATGCTTGTGCATCATTGGTGTTTCATCCCATATTATTAGAGAAGCACGAATTATCAATGGTCGATCTATACATTCCGATATTACTATCGACTTGATAGTTTCGAAATGCATAGACAGCTCCTTCTTCGAATTCATTGATGAAAGTTGGGATGTTGATTGCTTTACTATTCCAGTAATTCGACCTCCCTGAAAAAAAAAATATTAGATATTAGATATTAATTAACATGATGAGAAAAATGGATAATCATTATTTTTTATTATGAATTAAACCTCAATGTCATGAAAGACAATTTCAAGGATGTTCTTGTAGGATGAGTATTGATTAGTCATTTGGAAAACTCGAACCACCCTGTTGATCCTTGTTACTTGCTTGATGTTTCCCCATGCTCTCGCCATTTTTTTGTTTGTATGTGAAATTATAGTGTGAGATTTTTGTGATACGTGATATAGGCTCCGACGTTTATTTTATAGCCATGGGATGAAAGTAGATAACCATTAATAGACAGACTCACGTTAATCTCTCTTGATAAGATTCATTGCACGTGAATTTAATTTCAGAGTTCCAATAAATTCAAACTCTAATATCATGATAAGATTAGTAAAACGTGATTTATCAGATTGTTAACTCTAGATTTATCCACCGTAGGACTCTGCATTTGTTATGTTTTTTAAATGAATGACATTGAATTCAAATGAAATATATTTCGGTCAATCCAAACACAAATGATTATCACGTTGGTATGGACCGAAATTTTTATGATGATAAGATAAGTGGAAAGTAGTTAAAAAGTGGAGATTTTTGTGTGATAGCGTCATTATATAATTACCATCACCATCAACCTTTCCATTAAATTTCGGTCCATACCAACGTGATAAAAAAAATTCTTGAAAATTTTTTTACGTCAAACAATTAATATAATTACGTCAAAAATTTTGTACGTCAAAATTTTAATTCAAACAAATCTTTCCATCTTTTTACGTCAAGATTTTAATAAGAATAATTTATATATAACACAAATTAAAATAAATATTATAATCAAATTCATATTTATGAATACAATTCATTATGATAAATTATTGAAAAATCACGCAATATAATCCATTAAATGTACTTGATTTAGTTATTGTTAATTCCGTAAATTTTTTTGTTCAAATAAAAAATAAACCAATTTGGAATTCAAATGGAATTCAAAGAGTGATACTCGATCAATAAAAACCTAAAACAATTTTGAAATCAAATTGTAATTTTCAACCTTATCATGTATGATGATAAGATAAGTGCAAAGTAGTTAAGAAGTGGAGATTTTTGTGTGATAGCATCGTTACATAATTAACATTTTTCCATTAAATTTCGGTCCATACCAATGTGATACAAAAAAAATGTTGAAAATTTTTTTACGTCAAACAAATACTATAATATTTTACGTCAAAATTTTACGTCAAACAAATCTTTACATCTTTTTACGTAAAAATTTTAATAATAATAATTTATATATAACACAAATTAATATAAATATTATAATCAAAATTCATATTCATATTTATGAATATTATTCATTATGATAAATTATTGAAAAATCACGCAATATAATCTATTAAATGTACTTAATTCAGTTATTGTTAATTCCGTAATTTTTTTTATATAATCTTATATTCGAAATATTTGTTAAAGTTTGTATTAATTTATATATTGTATCATGGAATTGTATCAGATTTAAACTAATATACAGTAGAACTCAAAAATAAAATGTTCAAATTTTCACATTCATACGACATTTAATAAAAAAAAATATCCAACGACATTTTATAACGATAACAAATATAATAACACTAAAATTTATTATAGAATTCGGAATTCAATGACATGGAATTAAATTAAAATTCATAATAACTAAACTCTAAATATCGTAAATATCACCTGCTCCTTGCTAATGTTGAGGGAAAATATCAACATTTTGAGGGAAAATCCCACCATATTTGATAACATGAGTTCTTCCATAAATATATAAATATGAATTAAGATATTTTTTAAAATTACATAAATTTGATATTACAAATATAAATATTTACCTGTTCATCATGAAACAGTATATGGAATGCGTTCCAGCTCTCCCGTTCGTAATGCGTTTCAACTATTAGGACTGCTTTCAAGTGCAAAAAAGGCTTGTGTCTCCTACTCACGGAATCGAGTGTATCCCAGACTGGCGACATTTATTATCAATGTGATCTGAAATTTATCTTTTTTTTTTCTCTGTAAAATTTATCTCGGTTTTTTTTTTTCTGTGAACTGTGAATGACGTGAACTTTTTTTTTTTCTAAACTGTGAATGACGTGAATTGTTGAGTAGTGGTAGTGCATATGATTTTATACCAAACAACCGTTTTTGAACTAAAGATTCGCATAATTATGTAATAATAATTATCGATCCAATTGTGACTTATCCACATATCCCTAATCAATTAATTTTTGAATTAATCATGTAATGATAATTATGGATCCAATTGTGATTTATCCACAATCCCAATAATATCTCTAATAATAATTATGGATCCAATTGTGACTATCCACATATCCCTATAATATCTCTAATCAATTAATTTTTGGATTAATCATGTAATGATAATTATGGATCCAATTGTGACTTATCCACAATCCTAATAATATCTCTAATAAACAAATTTTTGAATTGAAGTATGACTTTTTTAAAATTTCGTGTATTATAAATGCAGTAAATATGGTTTCTATATTTAGATTGTCAAAGTTTTTTTTTATTGGTAAAAAATTTCTAAAAAGGTATTTTAACAACAACCTTTTTATATATATATAGATATAGATATAGATATAGATTTTGAGATTTTTTAATTTAGTGAGATAGTTGGGATTTGTGAATCCTAACAAATTTTATGGATAAGCTCATAAGAATATATTTAATCCAGGGTCGTCGGTGGACGCATTCCGCTGCTCTTCCATAGTCAAGCTTCAGAGCTCTCGTTTCGGCCTCCGTCTTCGGTTCACCTAGGGTTCGTCAGATCCCTTTTTCTGCGCGCGACCCGCCGGCGATTCGAGGGGCTGGGGCTTGGCGGAGTGAAGCACTTGTCCATGGAGGAGGAGGCTTCAGTCACCCTTGTCGGCGTCGGCGTCGACTTGGTCGGGGCATCTCTTATCGCCGGAATCAGAGGAATCAGAGGAAGACGATCTCGACGTCGGCTTGGTCGGTCTGCACTGTGCTGTTTATTCGGCGGAATGGCGATGGTAGGTCTCGGGCTTCGTGCTCGACGATTGGTATGCGGGTGCCAGTCTCGATCGGGGGTGAGTACCCTCTTATGCTGCTCTTTCCTCGGTTTTCTTTTGTCTGTGACTGGCAAGTTCCTTCTTTCTTTCCGGTGTGTTGGGGTGTGCTTTTCGATCGGGCTCGGCTGAAGCGGCTGCATTTTGACGTCGTTTGGTGGGGTGTCTGTGGTCTCTTGTGGTTGGAGTACAGGTCGGTTCTTTGGTTTGTTCTCGAGGCTTGGGTCTTTGTCTTAGCTAGGCATTAGGCAGTGGCGGGCGTGATTCCTGACCTTTGGATCTCACCTCGGAGTCGACTTGTTTCCCGGCAATTCTCTGATATCTCTGCAAAGGGAGGGTTGTGTTTGAGTAGTTGTTTTTAGAGTGTTTTTAGTTTGTGTGTTAGCTTGTTGATTGTTTTTAGTGTCTTTGGTTTGGGCCATTGGCCCCTGTGATCTCGAGTGTGGATTTATTATCCCGTTGGGATCCCACACTTGAGAATTATCCTGTTGGGATCTTTTGTTTCTAGTTGTGTGTGTTTTAGTTGTTGCTTGTGTAGTATTGAGTCTTTTTTCGTTTCTAGCGTTGCTAGTGTCGGGATTCTAGGCAGGCGTCTGTCCTGACCTCCCATTTTATTCAGCTGATGGTTATTTCATTCAACTATTGGTTGTACCCTTGCACATTTGTGCGTTTTGGAGTTATAATATCTTTATCGTTTCGAGAAAAAAAAAAGATTCTAAGACTCCCAAAACGATGGTAACTCATTTAATCCGTTACCACCACCCAAGATGTCTCGTCTCGTCGTCCAAACCGGTCACTTCTTGTAGACGTGCAAACATACGTCGTGTTCTCAAAAGATGAATTTTTGCATGATTCCATGCGTCCTCCTGGGCGCATGTGGCGGTGGACGGCGACACTCTTATCCGAGATATTGTAGGAAGAGGAGACGTTGAGGTCACCAAGATTGCATCAGAAGACAAACTAGCTGATCGGGATGGCCAAACTCGGACAGAACCATATTTGCTCGGACTGTTAATGTCGTTGATCACCTCTCGCTTGAATCAACATAGGGCCACATAAGTCGGGATGAACTAACCCTAACACATCTTCAGCTCCATTCCCCTTTGCACCAAAAACCCTCTTAGTCATCTGGTGTAGGCGATGTCGCATCGTCGGGTCGTGTGGTGTTGCGATCAGGTCGGGTAGTCGTCAGTGTCGCGGGTCGGCTGCGGCGGCTCCGGGTGGTGCGGCGATCGTCCGTCGGCAGTCGGCTGGTCGTCGCAGGGCTGGGGTCGGCGGATCTCGGCCTTCGGGTCGTGATTTGTCGACTCATTTGGATCTCTGGGGACACCTCATCCGAATAGTTGTAGTGTCAATTGTGTAAGATTTTTCAAGACTGATTAGTTGCACTAGTACATTTATGTATTGAACAGGATCCCAGAGAGGAAGAGTTCGTTTTGTACTGATCATTGTAAACGAGGTTAATTAAAATGTTTAATCTATAAAATATTTTCATGATTCTCAGGTTTTATTCATCATGTCGTTCAATCCGTTATTTGTCATCCTAAAAGAAAATTAACTTACTAGTCCTAACTACAATGATTGGAAAAGGAACTTAGACATAGTGTTGACTGCTAAGGGTTATACGTATGTGTTACACGTCTTAGTTGATCAACCATCCGGTTCTATATTATTCTCCAAGGCACGAATCTCATCCTGTATAGCGGCTCGCCATCGAGGATCATCCCCGAAGCCTCTTTTCCATTTCCGAGGGCCATAGTTTTAAATGGCGAATGGCGAGGCGAGGCGATTCACCCATAGCCTCGCCACGAGGCGAGGCGATTCGCCATGGCGAGGCCTCGCGAACACAAGCCATCAAAGCTTAAAAATATATATTATATATATAGTAATATCATATACTTAAGTTTAAGTGCCAAAAATAATCTTAAATATCCTAAAAAAAATAACATAAATTAAATTTTGTTGTAATTACTAAAAGCATTTAGAGCTTAAATGTGAATACTAGCAATAAGGTAAACAAAAAATATAAAGTAAAAGAAAATGAAAGAAAAGATGGTACACCCTATCACCCTTGACTGCTGACAATACTAGTAAACATAAATAAAGTAAAAAAATAAAGAAAGAAGAAAAAGATTAGTGGCAGAAACGGGAACGAGAAAACAGAGAAAAGGGAGAAGGACAAGAACGGAAAAGACACGCATCACCGACCGTCTTGGCGGCGGCGAGATGGTGGCCGGAGTTCTGAGGATGCCGGAAATGGGATTGGTCGACCGTGGGTTTCTGCAATTTTCAATTCTGAGAAGCCTAGGGAGTTCTTTCGCAGAAACCCTAGTTCTAGTTTGGGGAGAAGCCATTTAGGGATTTTTCACTGAAGTTTTTTTTGCTTTTTTTTGCTTTGTGGGTCAGGGAGATGAAGTGAAGGAAGTGCTCGATTTGTTTTAATTTATTCTCTTTCATAAAACTGGCAGGCTTTTCTTTGATTTCTCTGAAAGGCGCCGAGGCGCGCCTCACAGGCGCCTCTCGCCACTCAAAAAGGCGAGCCGAGGCGACCTGAAGCGAGCGCCTCGCGAACAGGGTCGCCTCAGGCAGTGGCGAGGCGATATGGCCCTCGCCTCGGTCGCCTCGCCTCGATGCGTCGCCATTTTAAACTATGCCGAGGGCAATTTTAATCACGAAGCCCCTGGGATCACGTTCCTTCTTGGCCGATCCTTTCACGAAGAGTCTGGCAGAGAAGGTCTTCGCGAGACACGTGGATGATACAACTAATAAAGGTAATAGCCGCAATATTTGACCAAAATGATTTTGTACATTAATTAAATTGATTTTTTTAGTTTGAGTTTCAAAAAATTGACCGCCACTTTTAAAAAAATTTACCCAAAAAAAAAGTAAAAATGAAATTTTTGGCGGGATTTTAATTATGCTGAACTTTTCTCACGTCAACTGCATCAGGCCTGATACTGCATTTGCGATGAATTTGCTAGCAAGATTTACTATTCTTTTCTTAAAGAGATATCGTGATAAATACTGATAATATCCAATTATGTTTTCATTATATTGAGTTATCTTTAGACTTGATATATGATATTGGTGAATAGACGTGATTTGCGGTTAACCGTTCGTGCCAACCAGATCTAAAATTTTAAGCCGTAAGTTTACTACATCAAACTTTTAGATCCGCTGCGCATAAGTTTATGTATATTTATTTAATTCGTGATTTGTGCATAACGAGATCCTCATAGATCCCAACAGAAGGAATATTATGTCAAACCCTGCAGGTGGATAATTATTCGGCTTAATGATTAATGAACTGAGTGGTACTAGTTTCGGAAATGAAAGAAGTTGATTAAATTATTTTATCAGTATGATGTATATATAGAGTTACAGTAGGGATCCTTAGGAGAACATGTTTAGAGTTTCTAATATATTAATATTGTGAAACAACCCCATAATTAATATATTAATAATATTAAAGTCCACCACAATAATATTATCGCACTCCCTTTACCTATCCCAAATTACATTTGGGATTCCAATAATAATTACTCGATTTATCTCCCCGTGTTTAAGATATAATGTCCATCAATTGATTTAATCACTGACAGTTACATTAATCGATATCTAAAACCGAGACTAGCACCACTCATCACATTATTATTATGTTGGAATAAATTCCACTGGCCAGATTTAACATAAAAGCAAAAGATAAAGATTACCTCGCAATATAACTTTTTTCCGAAATAAATTCCACTGTCGGAATTTTTTTTTTGAAAGTTTGTTCTGATGAAGGGCTCTTAGATAAAGTCATCTCCTCCGAAAAAGAAACTTTAAGAGCATTTTCAATGGCACAATGTCTATTTTCATATGTATGTTGTGAAAAAAAGAAATAAAAATAGTTTGTCTCCAATGGTGAATGCCAATTGTAGAATAAATTGACATGTGTAAGATAATAATTAGTTGGTGGAGAAAGATATATAAAATAAATAATATAATATAGTTAGAAGATGTCTAGAAGTCTTTCTACATGTAGAAATACTTCTAGAAATTTTACATGCCATATTGGATTTTTGGGGCCATGTGGCAATGGAATGGGACAATGCACAAACCATTGGAGATGCTCTAAGTCACTCATTCCAAAATATGTTTTTCCTTTTCCAGTTTCAGGCTCTACTTAAGTTATTAGCCTTAACTGCTCTAAATTTCATTGTTTGGGATAATAATAACTGTAAGGGACTAATGAGCATCCATCGGATGAAAATCGCGCACCGTGATCTGAAGAGCGCGAATTGCCTAGTGAACAAGCACTGGACAGTCAAGATATGCGATTTCGGGCTTTCACGGGTACTTACGACCCAGCCCATGAAAGACACTTCTTCAGCAGGAACACCTGAATGGATGGCACCTGAACTCATCCGAAACGAGCCCTTCACTAAGAAGTGTGATATTTTCAGCCTTGGCGTTATCATGTGGGAGCTTTGCACGCTCAGCAGGCCATGGGAGGGCGTACCATCAGTTCAGGTACAAAGCCCTTCTAATCAGAATAAGAAAACATAAATCTAATCAGATAAAACCATAAGAATCTAAAATGTCTACTTTTTTTTTTGTGTGTGTGTGATAACTGATAAGCAGGTTGTTTATAATGTCGGCAATGATGGGTAGAAGCTGGAAATTCCGGAAGGTCCTTGGGGCAAGCTGATAGCAGGCATGTCTTCTAGAATAGTAGTTATTTGTTCGATGGGATGATTTTATTTTATTTATTTATTTATTTCAATTTTCTTTTTTTCCTGTGGATAGATTGCTGGGCTGAACCAGATGAACGGCCGAGCTGTCAGGATGTTTTTTCTCGTCTGCAAGAGTGTGAATATTTGTTGTGCTGATGATAGTGAGTGGTTCTCTCTGTAACGGAAAATGATGAGTCAGTTATCGGAATGTATGGAAAAATTTCAAAATTAGTCCCACAGGTTAGGGGGGTGACAATTTTGGTCCCGATAGAATGCAGAAAATATGAATAGTCCCACAACTTTTAAAAAATGATCAAAAGTAGGACTTTTTCGCCGGATTTACTATTTTCGGCCCGGAACGCCACGTGGCATCCGACGTGTTCATATTTTTTTACAAGTTGTGGGACTAGTTTTGAATTTTCTGCATTCCATCGGGACCAAAAATGTCACTCCTCTATACTTGTGGGACTAGTTTTGAATTTTTCCCTATCTAGGAAAAAATTCAAAACTAAGCCACGTGTGCGCCACGTGGCGTTCCGGGCCGGAAATAGTAAATCCGGCGAAAAAGTCCTACTTTTGATCATTTTTTAAAAGCTGTGGGACTATTCATATTTTGTGCATTCCGTCGGGATCAAAATTGTCACCCCCCTATATATGTGGGACTAATTTTGAATTTTTCTCCGGAATGTATATCTTGGCAGGTTTTTGTGTGGTTCTTGCTAATGGGAACACCAGTTTTCAAATAGAGGAATACAACTATGGTTGTCACAAGAAGGATAGAAAAACAAAAGGAACAAGGAAAATTCTACATAGCCAAACGAATATTTTTGTACTTATAAATAAAATGTAACATTTGAAATCGATCCCATGTTGAGTGGGTGAAGAAAAGAACTCCAGCCTTAGTGATATAGTTTTCCGATATGATGTTGGTGTTTTTCAGTTTCATACTTTCTCCAGTTCACTGCAGAAATTGTGCTAGTAATTAGTAAATTTTGAAAGATGGCTTTAGTTTTGGTCTTAGTAGTTAAGAGTAGTCGCTGGAATAGTATTCCCGATTTATAATTCATTATGCAATCTCGAACATAAAACAAACAAATTATTTTTTGTATTTAGGCAAGAGGTCTTCTATTAGGCTGTTTAATGGTTATACAATTATATTTTTTAAAAAAAATATACATTATTTTATACTTAAATTATAATGTAAATAAAAGTTTATGATTTCACTTTATAAGTATGTTTTTTATTTTTATTTAAACTAAAAACGAACTATGACTATCCAATTCCTTCGCTTGCCAAATAAAAAGATCACGTTGCTACAAATTGAGACCACTATGGCTGCTGCTCTATTATTTCACGATTTATGCGTGTTAACCTTGCGCAGGAGCCATGCTATGCTAATCTTCTCTATATCGTTCCAATTTTATCATCTCTGTATCCAAAAGATAGACAATAAAGTATAGTGAATCCTATTTCCAAATTGATCTGATTAGTGACCAGCTAATCAACTAAAATGATAGAGGCTAAGAGATGGTTTGAGAGAAAGGACGGGGCTAGCCCAACATGAAGCTGCGGCCATGAATTTAGTGTCTGTGAGTGAGAGAGAGAGATACTAATATCCATTAAATTCGGCCAGTACAAAAAAGAAAAAAAAATAAAATAAAATAAAAAAAAATCATACGTTCAAGCACACCATTCGCTTGATTATGGGAGACTTAAATGGTCTAAATTGCACCATTTTTTCTGTGCATGTGTTTCTCCATTTTCCATGAAAAGTCACAAGCTCGTGAATTTTATTTCCGCCCATGTGAAATACAGACAAAATTTCATCGATATGGAGGCATACGGGCATCTATCCCATCAGACTTAAAAACCCGCTTTACTGACTTCGATGAGTTCTTTAATGTCTATGACATTAACTAATAACATTTCCTTATTAAGAAAGGAAGATAAGTTTGATTCTATCGAGAGGGCAATATCCTTAACAAATTTTTTAACCAGTGGCTCAACACGCACTCATATAGATGTGGGTTTAACTATTTGTAATCGAATTGTGAAAAACCGGTGAAGGCAGATCGAACTTACGAGAACTGAGAGAATAAAGTATACTGAATAAATTTTACTTTTTCATATTTGACATGATTTTGGGCAAAAAATATTTGTCGATATTACTTATATAATTAACTTTTATTTCATAGCAAATTTTCATAAAGAAAAATTTAATTAGGTTTTGTTTAATTAATGATAAATATACATTAAGTAGAAGTTGCTATAAACTATTGTTTGGTTATATTTTCCGTATATCTTAAAATAATATCATAGTTATTTGTTGACCCAATTAAATTAATTTTTTTCCTATTTTTGTGTATAATTTGACTCTTACAACTTCAAAACATGGGATAATTAAACAACCCATGAATAAAAAAAACACCATTGTGATTTGTGCCTTTCTACCCTGTCTCTCCAATAAATTATCATGTCAATCCTGATGAATATGTGATCTTGCTTTTTTATTTTTCTATTTTTCATGTTTTAGATGGCAGTAGCGTTTTTTGTTTTCTTTGTTTTGCATTTTTTAGTTAACAAAACGGTGTCGTTTTGTTAAGTATCTGTAAGCTCAACTATTTTGAGCAAGGAACTTTAAATAGCCGCACCTTCGAATGTAAAAAGCAGATTTTGGGGAAATAATAGATTTCAGATATTTTTGGTTCATTCTCTGTCTTCTATTTCTTCATGGTATCACGAGCAGGTCGAGCTTGCTGATATGCGAAGAGATTATTCATGGCGAATCGCAATTTCAATGAGGCTTGGCCATTACTGAACACGAGGACGAGTGCCAGTACAGACAATCGCGACGAATATCCATTGTTCCTCCATGGATCTGATCATCCCGGCATGCAACTCATCTCGCATCCTCCCACAGGATCTAATTTCCAAGCTTGGAAGAGATCTATGATGATCGCACTCGGTGCAAAGACGAAGATAGGATTCATTGATGGCTCGATCCAATCACCAAAAGCAGGAGATCCAGATTTTGAGAAATGGAGGAAAGTCGATTGTACGGTAATCTCCTGGTTCTTAAATTCACTTTCTAAGGATATAGTTGATGGATTTATGTATGCTGAATCTGCTAAAGAACTGTGGGAAGAGATATGTCAAAGCTTTGGGGAGAGTAATGGGCCACTAATATATCAATGACAGGGGGACATATCTAACCTAAAACAAGGAAATGATTCGGTTATGATATACTTCAATAAATTGAATAGGATGTGGGATGAATGTGGATGTTTGGTACCTCAGTTGACATGTAAATGTGAAATTGGTAAGAAAGTATAGGAGCAGAACAAGCAAAATCGACTTATGCAGTTTTTGATGGGCTTGAATGAAAGCTATGAGCATATTAAGAATCAAATTCTATTGATGGATCCATTACCCCCTCTTACTAAGGCTTACTCATTGATGTTATCTGCTGAAAGGCAAAGATCATTGCAGCTCTCTGGTGATGATTTCAATTCTGGGATGGCTATGGCATCACACCACTTGGAAGAGGGAACAGTGGTAAGCCTGTTAATGGGCAGTTTGACTTTGGTAGAGGAAGAGGAACACAAAGGCTTTCCAAAGAGGATAGGGCCAAACTTACATGTGAGAATTGTGGGTGGAAGGGACATGAAAAATCCACATGTTTTAAGTTGCATGGTTATCCCGATTGGTTTAAGGAGTTAAAGGATAAAATGGGTAGAGGAATGGCTAATATGACAGAAGTGAAGGAGGGAAATCACAGCATATATAGATCTGGGGGTAGTCCAATTACTGACATCAATATGTTGGCCAAAAAGGTAGCTATGATTCTTGGAAAAAGTAAAGGAGATAATGCAGGAGGTCATACAGAAGGTGAAATGGAACAATTTGTGAATTTTGCTACAAATAGAGATGAACATGAGCAGCACTATGCCTTATCTATGTACGACAACATTGAAGAGATGGCTTGGGTGATTGATACGGGTGCAAGCAAGCATATGTATACTGATAAGGGTTTAATGAGAAACATGAAGAATTTATCAAGGCCAATCACCATATATCTACCTGATGGCAGTGTCAAGAAGGTGCTCATGACAGGAGAAGTGGAGTGACAAAGGAGTTAATATTGTATGATGTGTTGTTTGTACCCTCATTTAACTACAACCTATTATCAGTCTCACAGCTCTCTACATCTTCAAAGCTGCAATGTATCTTTACTAGCAGTAAGTGCCTATTTGAGGATGAATCAGCTGGAAGGACAATGGGACATGGAATACTTAAAGGAAAACTATACATACTTGAAGCTCAACAAGATAAATCAGAAGTGGCTTGTGGTGTTTCTCTTGAAGAATGAAATAAATCACTGGGGCATGCTTCACTATGAGTGTTGCAGCATGTCAGTTTTTTGAAAGGGCTTTGCAATGAGGGGACTACATTAAAAAATTGTGAGGTGTGCTTCAAATCTAAGCAGCACAGGTCTCCATTTCCTTTGAGTAAGATTCAAACTCAAGATATCTTTGAAATGATTCACACAGATATATGGGGACCATGCAGAGAGGAAACTCTCACTAACACTCCTTACTTCTTGACAATTGTAGATAATTATAGCAGAGGAGTGTGGATATACCTGTTAAAGACAAAAGGAGAGACAGTTGGATGCATTGAAAAATTTCTGTTGATGGTAAAAACTCAGTTTGGAAGGATGGTGAAGACAATAAGGAGTGATAATGGGCTAGAGTTTGTTGGGCAAGAGTGTCAAAGATTAATGACCAAGAATGGAATACTCCATCAGAAGAGTTGTGCCTACACACCCCAGCAGAATGGAGTGGTAGAAAGAAGACATAGGCAAATCTTGGAAATAGCAAGAGGACTCATATTCCAATCTGGTTTGCCACTATCCTTTTGGTGTTATGCAGTTTTAACTGCAGCATATATCATAAATAGGTTACCTAGCTCAGCTTTGGGATGGGACACACCTTTTGAGAGGATTTATGGCAAGATGGTTGATTATGGAATGTTAAAACCATTTGGGTGTTTAGTGTATGCTGCCAACACATTACCTATGAAAAGCAAATTGGACACAAGATCACACAAATGTGTGTTCATAGGATATGTGGTGGGTTGTCAGGGTATTATGTGTATGACCTTGAAGAGAAGAAAAGATTTGTATCCAGAGATGTAATTTTCTTCCCAGGAATATTTCCTTGCAGATCAGAGTTAAAGAAACATCACTCCCCAGAAACTCCTTTGCCAAAGTGTGGTGAAGTTCAACCACATGATGTTAGAGAAGTCCTGACCTCACTACCTGCTGAGGCTACACAAGAAGAAGAGTCTGATCAAGGCAGACCAAAAAGGGTGAAAAACAAACCAATATGGATGCAGGATTATATCTGTGATGATGGTCAAGGCAGTGAGACTTCTCAGAATATATCTACAGACCACTTCTTTGCCAATCTAGCATATGAACAGGAACCTTTCAGCTATGAACAGGCCAAAATGAATGTAAGATGGGTGGAAGCTATGGACCAGGAATTGGCAGCTTTGAACAGGAATAATACATGGATAATGAGTTATCTGCCTCCCGGTAAGAAAGCTATGGGTCCAAGTGGGTTTGCAAGATCAAGAGAAAGGCAAATGGTGAGGTAGAAAGGTATAAAGCACGGTTGGTAGCTAAGGGTTTCAACCAAGTTGAAGGTGTTGATTTTTTTGAAGTTTTTTCACCTGTGGCAAAATCAGTCACAGTGAGAATGTTTATGGCAATGGCAGCCATGACAGGCTGGAAGTTGTGGCAACTCGATGTGAATAACGCCTTTTTACATCGGTATCTAAGTGAAGAGGTTTTCATGAAACCACCACAAGGGTACACAGGTTTCAAGTAGAGACAGGTTTGCAAACTCATCAAGAGTTTATATGGGTTGAAACAAGCATCTCAAGAGTGGAACTCAGAATTGTCCAAGAAGCTTGATGTTTTTGGATTAGAACAATCCTCACAAGATCACTGCTTGTTTACCATGGAAAAGGATGGAGAATTTTTGGCTCTGCTTGTCTATGTCGATGATGTTCTACTTATTGGATCTTCTTACACCCTAATGAGTTCCTTAAGGGATTTTCTTCATCAGGAATTTACCATTAAGGATTTGGGCGAGGCTAAATACTTCCTAGGCATAGAGATCACAAGAATTGAGAAGGGGCTTGAACTATGTCAGTAGAAATATATCATTGATCTGGTGAAGGATGTCAATTTGCTTGATTGCAAGGAACCCCAAACTCCACTTCCCCATGGTTTAAAATTGTCCAGCTTTGATGGTAATCCCTTGGATGAACCTGATGAATATAGACGGTTGGTTGGGAGACTGCTCTATTTGAATTTAACACGGCTTGACATTAGCTATGTCGTGCAGCAACTGAGTCAATTTGTTACAAATCCTTTTACCAATCACTTCGTTGCCGCTCTTCATGTTGTGAAATATCTTAAAGGGACTTCCTCTCTTGGTCTTCAATATGCAGCTTGTGAGAATTTCACTTTGAGTTCATACTGTGATGCCGACTGGGCGGCTTGCAAAGACACACGACGCTCTATAATCGGATATTGTGTTTTTTTGGGTCCCAATCTCATCTCGTGGAAGAGTAAGAAACAAACAACGGTTTCTCGATCCTCGGCCGAGGCCGAATACAGAGCAATGGCGGCTACAGTCTGTGAACTACAGTGGATTCATGCCGTGGCCGATGTGTTGCGCCTTTGTCCTAGTGTGCCTATTGCAATGTGGTGTGATAATAGAGCTGCCATGCATATCACTGCGAATCTGATATTTCATGAACGCACCAAACACTTGAAAATTGATTGTCACGTCGTGAGGAGTAAATTCAAGGAGGGTTTCATTATGCCGAGCTATGTTCCTACAGGTGATCAATTGGCAGACGTCCTCACGAAGATTTTGCCTGTTGCGCGCTTTCTATCTCTGATTTCCAAGTTGGGCATGGTTTCCATTAACCATGCTCCAACTTGACGGGGGGTGATGAATATGTGATCCTGCTTTCTGATTTTTCTATTTTTCATGTTTTAGTTGGCAGTATCGTGATGCATTTTTTGTTTTCTTTGTTTTGCATTTTTTAGTTAACAAAACGGTGTCGTTTTGTTAAGTATCTGTAAGCTCAACTATTTTGAGCAAGAAACTTTAAATAGCCGCACATTCAAATGTAAAAAGCAGATATTGGGGAAATAACAAATTTCAGATATTTTTGGTTCATTCTCTGTCTTCTATTTCTTCAAATCCCAACATATTATATGGCGATCTCCATTTTTACCCTTATGCTTTAATTTCTCTTCTATCTCCGTGCTATTAATCTGCTCCGTTACTACTGCTCCATCGAAATTATAACGATTCCTATTATTGTACCATTACCCTATTTTTGGTTAGTGTGAACTTAAACCCGTTAGTTAATGGTTGTTCAAATCATATACAAAGAATAATGAGAACAATTATGTTCAAATCATACACATTAAATAAATAATTTATAATATTAACAAAATTTGGTAAAAATATATGGTATACTTTATAATGTATGATTTATCACAAAAAAATATTAAATCTCCATTGAATATATCTTTTGTATTAATAGCAGTATTGATGAAAAATAATCTATATATATATATATATATATATATATATGTATATATATATAACTGCTGGCAAACTTCAATAAATTTTATTTAGGCAGCAATCAATAATAAAATGAGTTCATTTAATAAAAATATGTGTTCATTTAATAAAAATATGTCCACCATTTAATAAAAATATGTAACTTTCGGTTACATAATTAATTTTGATAGGTCACATTTAGGATGGTGCTTATTTCTAAAACGTATTTTTATGTCATGAAATACAAAATAGTTTTGTTTTTATTTTGATACTATATATTTTTTGGTATTATAAAAATACATATTTCACAACTAATTAAGAATGACTACATATATTTATATTTTTTATTGGAGTCATACAATAATAAAAAAATATTTTTTTGGATATTACAAAGATATTTGAAAAATCAAATCTCAGAGTCACGAGAAGAAATGGTTTAACGATAATGATTTGTTGTGAGAAGAATTTGGCGATAGGAAAACCACAAATATTGTATATAAAAAGGTGTTTAATAATGTATAAATTCACTTTTTTAAATTATTTCTTTTCTTATTTATTAGTTATGATTTTTATTTTAATCTATATTTTTTAATACTTTCTCTTTTATTATATTGCTTTTCGTGCAACTGCACGAGGTAAAACTAGTATGTTGTTATAATTAATATTTTGATATGCGGGTAAAATCAAGAATGATATATTNGTCACGAATCCTACTAAAAAAAAAAAGAAGAATAATTTTCCAGGAGGAATGTATACTAGTAAATGTGGCACGCAAAAGCACTCTAATTGTTTCCACTTCTTAATATCCTAATATTAAAATTTAAAATTATTCGTTCGGATTGTGAGCATTTAATTATATTTTTCCCCAGGAAAATCCCGATTCCCTATATTATTGTTCTCCTAAAACGTCAAACTGAGTTGGTGCAGTTTGCCAACTGAATATTATAAAAGGACGAGTGATTTTATAAAAATAATAATTTGTCTAAAAAAACTTTTATTTTTATATATTTTTAATGGTAAATTTGTAATACAGTAATACAATTTTATTTTATATTTTTAACTAACAAATAAACTACTTAAAAAACTCTTAATTTGACTTATTTTTAATGACAAATTAGTAATACACTAATACTCATCATATCTTATATATCAATAATTAATATTTAGTTAAATAAATATAGATACAAGAACAAAACATTCTACATCTCTTAAAAATCAACCTCAACATTCTCAATTTCTCATACCATTATTCCTCACGATTTTGTTTCATTCAAATTTTTGTCAAACTGCTTCTTTCATATCTCCAAAAAATCAACCCAGACAATAAAGTTTTGAAAAGATATATAATTGATGTTTTGAAAAATATCTTATTTTTAATATAATTTTAATACAAAATCATAATTACATTAATTAATAACAAAAACCCTACATGAAAGTTTTAATGTTTAAGAAAGAATACAAAAAAAATGGCTATATTGCAATTAAAAATACAACGGTCAGACTTTCCACTACTTAAAATATACTATTATAAAAGGACGAGTGATTTTGTAAACATAATGATTTGCCTAAAAACCTTTACTTTGACATATTTTTAATGGCAAATTAGTAATACAGTTATACCATTTTATTTTATATTTTTAATTAACAAATGAACTACTTAAAAAGCCCTTATTTTGACTTATTTTTAATGGAAAATTAGAAATACACTAATACTCATCATATCTTATATATCAATAATTAATATTTAGTTAAATAAATATAGATACAAGAACAGAACATTCTAGATCTCTTAAAAATCAACTTCAACATTCTCAATTTTCCATACCATTATCTTCAAGATTTTGTTTCATTCACATATCTGTCAAACTACTTCTTTCATATCTCCAAAAAATCAACCCAGACAATAAAGTTTTGAAAAGATATATAATTGATGTTTTGAAAAATATCTTATTTTTAATATAATTTTAATACAAAATCATAATTACATTAATTAATAACAAAAACCCTACATGAAAATTTTAATGTTTAAGAAAGAATACACAAAGAATGGCTATATTGCAATTAAAAATACAACGGTCAGACATTCCACTTAAAATCGCAACGAATATTCATTGGTATAGCGAATATATACATAATCTAACAAACTAAAAAAGTGGATCAATTCATTTAGCTCTTCTGTTATTAAGAAAAATAAACTCTTACATTTAGAAATTGCACCTTAGATTTATTGAATTGAGTTTTTATCCCACAAAAAACGTTATTTATTTGTTTGTTTGATTATTTTTTCTAATTTTGGTCACAAAGACAATAAAGTTAACGAACTTTCTCCTGACCATTAGGTGAAGAACATATGAAAGACCAATATAAAGTACAAAAATATTAACTTTGCAAAATATTTAAAAAATATAATTAAGTTGTCATACTAATAAATATGAAAAGAAGTAATAAATAAAAAAGTTATAATTAATAAAAATAAACACAAAACTTTTAAAATTATACTTATCGATGCAAACAAACTGAATTGTTCAATGCTTGTTAATTTTTTGTGCTATAGTTCTATGTGTAAGTTTTACGTGATAGACAATGGTTATTTGTACTTTTATCCATGTAGGTTAGAACTTTCATTTTTTAGAAAAAAATGATTATTTTAATTTTAACTAACCTTTTATTTTCTATTATTGTTTTGAATATAATATGTAAATATCATGTTACATATATAAAATAATAATTATTTTTATTATTTAATATTTAATATGTAATAAATTTAACTCAATTGAGAAATTAATAGGTAATTTTGAGATAAAATAATGAGTGATTTCAAAAAAAATATATGGACTAAAAGTTCATATGTTAAATATATTTTTAATAGAAATATTGTAGGTATTCCACTGAAAATTGCAATGAATATTTCATTTGTGTAGCATTCATTGGAAAATTTCATTATCTATTCCAATAGATATCAAGTTTTACCACATATAAGTTAGAAAATATTAAAAAAAAAAAAAGCATGATTGTTCTTAATTCAATATAAGAAAATCATAGAAAACAATATACTTTTTAGAATTTTTTTTTAACAAAAACTTTATGTGGTATTATAGTTGACTCGACACTATAATTGATGAATTTACAAATTATGAATATTTGAATATAATATTAATGAGAAAATTTTTACTATATATAGTATGATATAAAAATATACAATTAATTGATATATAATAAGACATATAACTCAAAAAGTTCTATAATTTATTCTATGATTTTTTTACAAATTTAAATGTTATATATATAAACATATGAAAGACCAATATAAAGTAAAAAAAACTATTAAATTCCATAAATAATATTAAAAGTGTGTTATAATTAATTAAAATAAATATAAACTTTCAAAACTTGTATTTATCAATATAAACGAGTTGAGTTGTAAGCATTTGTTAATGTTTTGTGATTATTAATTTCATGTGTAAGGTTTAGGTGACAGACAATAGTTATTTGTACTTTTATCCATTTAGGTTAAACTTTTAAAATTAAAAAAAAAAAATTGATTTTTCTAATTTTAAATAACTTTTTTATTTGCTATTAGTTTAATAAATATATTAAACAAATATCATATTACATTTATACAATAGTAAATATTTTCATTATTTAATATTTAATATATAAGAAATATAACTCAATTAAGAAATTAATAGGTAATCATGAGATAAAATAATGAGTGGTTTCTAAAAAGATTACATGGACTAAAAAGCTAAGTGTTTAATGTATTTTTTAATAGGAAAATTGTAAAGATAATTAATTAATAATAAAAGATATTATATATAAATTTAATGTTTAAGAATGAATACAATAAAAAAAAAAAAAACCAACCATAAGGTATTCCATTGAAAATTTCAACGTATATTTCATTGGTATAACTTTAATTGAAAATTTTCATTGGCTATTCCAACAGAGATAACATTAAATTATATTAAAATTTAACTAATTTAATTATTCCAATTAAATAATGAGTGGTTTCTACAAATATTACATGGACTAAAAAGCCATGTGTTTAATGTTTTTTAATAGCAAAATTGTAAAGATAATTAATTAATAACAAAAGATATTATATATAAATTTAATGTTTAAGAATGAATACAATAAAAAAAAAAACAACGGTAAGACATTCCACTGAAAATTTCAACGGATATTTCATTGGCATAACTTTAATTGGAATATTTCATTGGCTATTCCAACAGAGATAACATTAAATTACATTAGAAGTTAACTGATATAATAATTTCAATTACTATTACTTATTGGTGGGTGGTTTTTCATTAGAATCTTCCTCGAACAATATTTCAACCGCTAGAAAAACAACCATTGGAATTGTAGAAAATTCAATGGAAGTTTCATTGGAAAGCTAATTGCCGTGGTAGATCCAAAATATTTTTTTTAATTTTTATGTACATAATTTTTTAAGCTAGAACTATTAAGTACATAATTTTTTTAAGTATTGTTATTTTTTTAATAACATGGTAGTTTCAATGGAATAATTTTTTAAGCTAGAACTTTTAAATACATAATCTTTTTTTCTGTTCAAAATTTTTTATTTTTGAAATACTTAATATTTTTTTATTTGTTATCCTTTTGTATGTAATATATCACACCATTTCTTTCCAATGATGTTCGATTTGACAATTTATTGTTAATAAAATAAATATATTATAATTATTTCTAACAATATAAAATAATATACATATATATATATATATATATATATCAATACCAATTTAAAATAATAAATAGACCTAAAATTATCTCATAAAATAGATTATAAATCCATGTTAAATAAATTTTATTAACTATAAAATAACATAAGATAACTGTGTGATATATTTTTCTTACATAAATTTGAAATATTCATACTATGAAAAAAGAAAAAAATAAATGTAAACTTACAACTATTGTCAATTTTAATTATGTGAATTAAAAAGAGAAATATATGAACAGTATGTTAAACTATTCAAAATTCTTGAAAGAGAACATAATAATCGTTGTAACATATACTTTCAATGAATATGAAAATGAGTTAGTTACATAATGTTTTATCAAACATTGAAAAACAAATGTGAACTTTTAATCTTATAAACAGTATAAAAGCACGATTTTATCAAATATCTATTATTATAAATAAATAAATAAGTAATATTAAATTATATTTTATCTTATGTGATTATAGTTGTAGCCTAATAATAAGATACTTTGATAACAACATAATTATATAAAATGCGTAAAAAACAATAAACAATACATATAAATATGCTTTAATTCTTTTAATAAATAAAATATTATTTGTGAATACAATAATAAATAAATAAAATAATATTAAGGCAATAAGGAAAAGAAGTCTGATTTTTTTTTCCAGAGAATTATGATTATCAACATCTAGAAACAAAAGTCTTTTATAATTACTACATTTTTTTTATTAGTGGCGTAAATTCTCATAAATATTGATGATTGATCCTACATTACAAATTTTTAATTTTTAAATAACTAAAAAAAAAACTTTGTAATACGTAATGTATATTTTAATAATGACTTTGTGATAATAAAGTTCACAGATGACGAAGAGTATTATAATATAATAGAATTTTAATTTTTCTCCTCTCTAATATTTTAACAAATGATATGTTTCTTAATATTATCTTATTGTTTTTTTTTCAATTATTAAAGAATCAAGAAAAGATATTTATCATAAATTTTCGAAACATTATATTGATGCAAAAATTTGGACAATAATAGCGTCTGAAATCATTGGAACAACCAAGATACTCAATGATTTGCAAACAACATATTATATAGTTTGTCTATCTTTTAAATAAATAATATTGAAAAGGAAATGTCGGGGCATGATCAAAATTTTTTTGAATTTTTGAATGAAGTTATCATATTTTGATCGAAATATTTATAATTCCATTGGTGTATTGTGCTCGAAGATATGTGCAATTACTCCAGAGTATATACTTCCATGTAATGTATGATGATTTCAAAAAATAATTTAGTTTTCATGTAATGTGTGATGATTTAAAAAAATAATTTAGCATCTCGGGAGAAGTATCTGTAACCAAGATTATGAAAGGTCAGCTTTTATTTGGAAATGAAACTCATTCTCACCTCGTGGGGCGATGCCTCCATGGGGGTGTCAATTTATCTATATAGAGAGAGAATAATGAAGTAGTTTGAAAAAAAAAATATATCAACAATTTTAGTGACACGGTTGATTATTTCACAACAATATTCATTAACAGTTATTAGCAATACCTTATAAAGATCATAATCATAGGATTTGACTATATGTTTGGACTAAATATTTTGCATTGTTTGAATAAAATAGACTTTTATATTATACATTATATCCTTATTAAGTTATTTAGTATTTAAAAAAAATTATGGACTCATTTTTAATGTATTTTTGTTAAGGTTGTGATGAGATGTTATTTTATTCTTTTTACATTAGTACATCGTTATGTTATTTTTAAAAAAAGAAATACATTAAGAGTTCATTTATTCTACAATTTTAATGTTATTTTTAAAATTAATTAATTAATTTATTTTACTATATTTAATCGAAAAAAAAAACATTCGTCACCACGTGCGATGCACGTGCACTTTACTGGTACTAATAAATGTGGCACGCAAAAGCACTCTAATTGTTTCCACTTCTTAATATCCTAATATTAAAATTTAAAATTATTCGTTCGGATTGTGAGCATTTAATTATATTTTTCCCCAGGAAAAGCCCGATTCCCTATATTATTGTTCTCCTAAAACGTCAAACTGAGTTGGTGCAGTCTGCCAACTGAACCAAAACTTGAGACATACTTTTAAATTTTCTTTTCCTCTTTACTGAAAGAAACTGAACAATAAAACAAATAACAATTATATGATGATAAAAATGTGCTAATATTTATTTGGGAAAATTTTACATATGTCGACTTCATTATAGTCATAACAAATGTTTTACTATCAACGATAAAAGAAAAAAAATGAAATAACTGCAGTCCAATCACTGAATCGAACGAGCCTTTTTTGGTTAGTGATTTTTCTTCGTTGGTGATGATTTGCCATGAGTAGAGCACAAATTAAATCTCTCTCAATAATTGTAGTTATGAAATAGCCCATCATCCCATCAATTTTTCCACTCCTAATTATAATCTCTCCCTAAAAAATTATACTTAGTTTGAATTATTATTTTTTAATTATTATATTTTTAGTTCGAATTAGTTAGTTACGCCAACTTTAATTCACACTAGCAATTTCTAACTAGTTAGTCCAAAATTAATGATTTATGGACAATGGATTCAGCACAAAAATAAATTCCTCCACACGGACCCCTCTACTCTCCATCCTTCACATGTCGCCCACTAAACCATTAAACGATGTGATCCCACAGAAAATTGATTAGACATAAACCAATTAATCAAAATTCAAAATTATATATTAAAGTTGTTTTATTTTANGCAGCTATAATTACTTGTACTTGAATATGATGTTTGGACATCAGATAAGTCGATCCAAAAACAAGATCCATTGTATAAATGTTGAAAAGAACCATTTTTCTATGTGTCATCATCTTGCTTTTGAATTCCCTTCCATGTGAGGTCAAGTGGAAAAGACTATTATGGTGACCCCCAACAAGTTCTGCTGGTTAAAATTAAAGTTAATATTTATAGCCCAGTTCAAAATTACAATTTATTTTTTACGAATGAAACAAATTATTTCTTTTTTTTATTGGATATATATACTCTCACAACCATGCCACTGCACCATAATTTTGTCTTAAAAATGAACTAAAAGTGAATGATGAGAAACTTGTCTTATTTAATTAGTTTATAAAACTTCATGTATTCAAATAAATTTAGTTTGATAGGACGATCTTTTTTTAAAAAACTCAAGTTTATCTCATAACGTTAATTGAGTAGTTTTTCAAATAAGCTCATTGAAATTTTTATTTCAACTAGCTTATCAGCTAATTTTACGAACTCTTTTTATTATATAAGTTACCCTTATGCCATAAGTTATAAACCTTTATTATATAAGCTATGAGCTTAAAATTTGCTTAAATGTTCTAAAATAGCTTATCAATTAAATTTACCAAACATAGTATATGTTGTAATTGTCTTGGCGTCAGGGATTATACTATTTAATTGCACTCCTTTTATTGGGATAAAGTTATTATTATGACAAAGATTTATTTCACTTTCTAAAAGTGTAAAGTCATCAATTATTATCATTTTTTTAATAGTTTTAACCTTACGGATATTATTTCACAATAATACCCTATACAGTTTGTTAAGTTTCAGTTCATGCATAGAACGTTTGCTAGGAATGCATGTCGGATTTGCAAAGCATAGCTATTTTCACCGAAAATAGGTAAGTAGGACAAACAACTTCACACAAGTCAAATACGCACTCCGCAAATTTAAAAACCCACTAAATAGAAGCCCATCAATTTTCAATGAAAGCCACAATCCACATGGATCTTGTTTAGGATAATAAAAGATCACAATTATACCATTTTCCAAGCATTATTTATTAAGGGGAAAAAAGAAATACAAAATAATTGGATAATGTGATGTAACCCAATTTCTATCCATTCTTTCACATGATGTAGGAGAATTCGATTCGACTTGTTAAAGTTCAAACAGTTACGTAATTTTCTGAAATGTTAGATTACTCAGTTAGTTAATTTTGATAAACAAGCTGAACCTGAGCTCATTTATAAATTCGATTAGTTAACGAGTCAAACGCTCATCTCAACTCAAATCAATAAAAGCTCGAGCATCAGGAACTCGATTGCAGCTCACAGTTGTGAATTTTTCCATTGTGTCATCTCTCTCCCCTCTCTCTCTCACTATACTACTCACCAACATAGGCAAGCATGAACCATCCATTGCTCGACAAGTGGCACATTATAATCCAATGGGATGAACATGATGATGTATATGCACTAGACTCCAACCTTCCACACCCAACCCCAAATTATTGATCACTTAGAGTGAGGGTTGTACCAATTATGGATCCCAAAAAGAGCAATGTACAAAAATGATCTGCAATTATCAGCCCAAAAACAAAAGGAAAATCAAAAAGAAAAGGCCAAAGGTCAAAAAAATAAAATAACAAATAAATAAAAAATCAAAATAAAGGAAAATCTTCATATAAAAGGAAGACCCAAAAGCATATAATAAAGACATCCTTTTGCCTTAAAATAAACTCAAAATTGTGAGGTAATCGATACCCACTTCCACTTTCTCTCTCTTTAATCTTAAAAAGAAAAATTAAAGAAAAAATAAATTCTTTTTATCTATCTTAAGATTTCATCCCTTCGAAATTTCACTCCTCTCCCCTTTGAAACAGAAATTAATAATAATAATAGTAATAAAAGAATAATTAAAAGGCGCGTGGCAGTGATGAACACGCTCCGATGCTGCATTTCGTGCATACTGCCGTGTGGGGCCCTCGACGTTGTTCGAATAGTGCACGCCAACGGCCGCGTCGAGGAATTTAGCGGCACCGTCACGGCGGCGGAGGTCCTGAAGCTCCACCCCAAGCACGTCCTCAAGAAGCCCTCCTCCTCGCCGCCGCCGCCGCCCTCCTCCGGCCACAGGATCGTCGTGGTCCCGCCGGACGCGGAGCTCCGGCGGGGGAAGATATATTTCCTCATGCCGGCGCCGTCGGCACCGCCGCCGGATAAGGCTCGATCGAGGCTGCCCGCCAAGAGGAGGAAGAAGGAGTCGGCAGGCGGCGATAAGAAGGGTACTGAGCCTAATGATAAAAAAAATAATAAAAATTCGGATGAGAATCTGCAATTTTCCGATCGTTATTTGAGCGAGATTTTGTCGGAGAGGGTTTCGAGTCAGAGGGATCGACGGCGAGGCCGCGTCGGAGTGTGGCGGCCGCATTTGGAAAGCATTTCTGAGGCGCCGCCGGAAGTGTGATTTCACGGCGAGTATTTTTTTTTTCTTGCAATTTATTTTATTTTCNGCTGAGTATATCTAGTACATGATGTTGTGATGTGAACGTACGGGTTTTTACTGGAAAAGGAAAGAGGAAAAGAGTGAAAGTAGAAAGTGGAGTATATCTTTGTTTGAGTTACGGAATTAAATTTACTTATTTTTTTTTTTCGGTACAACTAAATTTACTTATTTTAGTTCTCTACTAATTAGCATTTTTGAACAAAATTAGGAGGCGGTTAAATTAGAGATTCGATTGTAAACTTTGTATAATAAATTATTCCAATTGATTAGTAAAAAATTAGAATCGAGTGTAGAGAGGCTATTGTTACCTAAGCTTACTCTAATATTTTTTCACAAATATTCATATTTTTAAATTGAAATATCATATTGTAAAAATTAATATAAATAAATATATATTAATTTCTTAAAGAATATATATAATGGATATCGTCCTGCCTAAGGATTGCAATAATTAACTTCGCACATCTTTAGTTATTATGAAATGTTGTATTGTTGATTCTTTCGTTATAAAAAATTGTTGTAAATTTAATTTTATGACTCTTCTGACTTATGAGTATTATTAAAATGTGCCTCAACTGAGAAAGTGTGACCACAAATTTATGGTTGTAAAAGAGGGAAAAAGAAAACAAAAAAATTGAAATATAAGTTTCCATGTTTCCTGGTTGTAGCTGCCTCTTTGGCCGGCATCTCTATCGCATGCCGGATCACGTTATAATTTGCCAAGGACTAATTTCTGGAATAGTTACCACGAGCCTATGGCATAAAATCAATGATATTTGACTGATGGATTATATGACATATGCCCTTGGACTGATTTTTTGAATAGTTTCTATTATATTCGTCGCTTTTTAGAAATTGTAGGCTAAATGGATAAAAAATCAAACTTGGTATATTAATTTGTNAAAAAAAAAAAAAAAAAAAAAGATACATATTCATGAAGTAGTGCAAACGACCTTGACCCAGTTGAACGCCATTTGATCCATTCACGAGCCGATGAATGATCTGCAAAACAGCACCGAGGTTGTATCGGTGTATAGAATCTTAGATGCTTAAGTCACTAAACAAGGATGAAGATGATGATGATTTGTATGTCACTATATGTATAAAAGTCTAGAATATTTAGAGTGTGCAAAGTTGTGATGTTCATACATCATCCCTTTATATAGGAATATTACCTTGTTGTCCCTAGCTCTGCCCCATTTAGCTGCCCGAGTGCCGGAACCAGCCAATCCTACGTACCAATCGTGCACGAACTGCCCAATTCTTTTAGCCACGTGGTCCTATCACGTGCTCTTTTTATCCTATAGTTATATTTGAAGTTATCTATTATATGGTGTTTTCACATTAGGCCACCTCATTAAGTAGCTACTTTGAGCATAATTGCACCATTATAACCGCGGTATAGAGGGAAGGTTCCAAGACAAATTTGAATTTTAAATGGTAAGTTACGGTTTAGAGGGAAACGATTTCCACCAAACCACTTATCAAAAAATCAGACAAAATCTCGTACATATTTTGGAAGGGAAAGTCTGCCAGAAAATCGTGCAAAAATAATGTACCAAAAATAACTTCCATGAACTTTGGACAATTGTATCTCAAGGAAAATGTGCAATTATAACTGTTCTAAGTTATAACTTGCCACACAAATATGAACCGTGACAAATCATCAACACACAAATATGTACTTCTAACTGTTATAACTTGCCAGTTGTATTGGTCCCATTAAGTCCATGTGGAGGAGTTCTAGAACTTTCTTTGTAGTGATCTTCTGCAATGCTTTATGTGATGAGTGAGTCTGTTTTTCTACTTTGCATGGTCCACATATTGGATGTTCTTTCATTGTCAGTTTCGAAACTCCTTGAACCACATCTGCATTTGACAAATTTATAAGATGAGAATACCCAATATGATCAAGACGTTGATGCCACATATCAATCTCACTGACAACAACTTGATGACACTTCGAACCAACATCAACCAAAGAGTACGTAGTTGTTACTCGAACGTGAACCTATAAGAACACAAATATCATTATCATCCTTCACAAAACATTTATCATGAGAAAAACTCAAACTCAGACCCTGGCCACATGTTTGACTAATACTAAGCATATTAACTTTCAAATTATGAACTAACAGAACATCATTCAACTTTGGTAAGCCACCAATGTTCAGACAATCCACTGCCAACAACCTTATTACTGGCGCTATCATCAAAGTAACTTCATCACTGAAGCCTGATTTTAAATCACCCAGGTAAGACAGTTTACCAGTCATATGCCTCGAACACCTGCTATCTAGGTACCATTTACCTTCAACTAATGATTATAAGGATAAAACTTATACAAAAATTGTTGTTGTCCATTTCTAAATTAATTTACTTATATGTGAATGTTTTCAAGAAAATAGGACAAATAAATTATTCTAAAAAAGTGGACAATACTTTGGTCCACAATTTTGAAAATTAATGTGCAAGATAAGAAGCCAAAAAAGTAGGACATGTTCAAACATACAATTTCTAAAACTAAATTTCACAAAAAAGGTTAAAAAGTCAATTTTAAATTTTATTAAAAAGATTTATTTATAAGTAAGTCAAACTATTTAAACAAAGAGTCAACTAGACGTGGCTAGTCAACGGTTCCGGGACCGGTCCGGCTCGGCCCGCCGGGCCGACGGTCCGCTTGGACAAGCAGGCCGGATCTAGAAAATTTGACGAGTGTGGGCCTAAATCTATTTTCGAAAGATGGCAAAATAGTTTATAAAGAAAGCGTAATTCATTTTTCATAAATGATTTATTTAAAAAAATATATATTATGATTTTTAAACTCATAAATATAATTTAAGTGCTTTATACTTAAAATATTTTACAAACTAGAACTATTAAAACTAAATTAGAATCATAGTGTAGTTACCATTTTATAAAATCAATCAATTAATCATTTTGTTCGACTTGGTCAAAGCTAAATTGGATCGACTTGGTCGGGGCTATAATCAATCAATTGATCATTTTGGTTTGAACCGATAAAAAAGGTTACAACTGGCTAGTTGGATTGATCCAAATTTTTCTTTTTTGAAAATTAAGTTTTGATAATTTGAATATATTTTTTTAAATAAATAAAATTAGGTGTGTAAATATTGAATATTTGTAAATTATTATATTGATTAATTTGGACATTTGCATATTTTAAATTATCTAAATATCTAATTAAGAATAAATCTATATAGAAAATTAATTATTTAAATTTAATACCTATTTATAAGTATTAATGTAGTACAAGTGTTAACCAATGAACTTGTAGCTTCGTAAAGCTTAGTTGTTAATTTCTAAGCAAATAAATATATATTAAAAAAATTATGAAGTGAATAAAAAATAAAACCAAATGCACTGGTTAGAAACAAGTTAAGAAAGTATCACGACCTTTTATTTTATTCATTCTCATTCGTATGCATATATTTATCTGCTAGAGTTATATGTTTCTTTACGAATGACTCATCAAAATATCAAATTAAACATGCAATGTAATTTTTACCCAAAATTTGAGTGAGGGCCTAGGCCCCCCTGAATTACATATGGATCCGCCCCTGTGGACAAGGCCCGGGATCGAACCGGCCATAGGCGCGGTCCGGGACCGGTTCGCGGCCCCTGACCCGCCGGTTCGGTCCAGTTTCGGCGGTTTCGCGGGTCCTTTTTTTTTTTTGTTAAATAAAAAATATGATGAGATGTATTATGTATAGTGTTATTTTAATAATGAGGACACGTTCAAGTAATTGCACAAACATGTTTCTAACATGATAGAACCCGTAAACTCACTCAGGTCCCAAAATCCTTGTTTTCGGAAAGCCACCAAGGAAGAGGTGAATGAGAGGGCATCATCTTGGGACCAGAGTACCAGACGATCATCGGATTACCGTCGAGTCCTAAGATGACCCCCCCTCCCCCTTCACCTCCTCATCGTAGGACTTGCGAAATTCAATTGTACTATGTTAGTTAAACAATATCTTGATTTTCATCAACGTCATCATGCAATCCGCCTCCAATACACAGTCTTGAGTAATATATCCATTCTTTTTGTTAGTGGCCTCAAGCAAGCATGTTACTTAACGGAAGTTGTCCAAGTTATCATCGTTGGTGTACAAGATATTGATACTATTATCCTACAATTCCATAAGGGTACATACTTTTTCACGCATCACTGGTATTGCTGGATAATGATATCAAACTAATGTTAAATGTTGATGACTCAACTGCAACTTTATCATTACATTATTTTGCATTCCTCTACTCGACGTTAAGTAAGAATTCAAAAAATAACTAAGTATGTATAAACGTTCTATTGTTTGTGCTATTGCAGGCGAAATTTAGAATTGAAAGCATAATACATAATAAAGAATATTGACGTGACATCACAATTCCCTTTTGTTGTTAATGTTTTTGAGTTAATGTTTGAATTTTAAAAGATGAACTCAAAACATCAACTTCATTTAGGACAATGATATCAGGTCAATATTCTCCATTACATATTAAGCTTTCAATGCTAGGTTACACCTGCAATAACACAAACAACAGAACGCTTATACAGACTTAGTTATCTTTTGAATACATACTCAATGTCGAGAAAAGGGATGCAAAATAATGTTATGGTTAACTTGCAGTTGAGTCATCAACATTTGACATTAGTTTTATATCATTATCCAATGGTACCAGTGATGCGTGAAAAGGTATGTACCCGTATGGGACTGTGGGATAATAGTATCAACATCTTGTACACCAAAGATGATAACTTGGACAACATCTATTAAGTAACATGCTTGAGGATACTAACAAAAAGAACGGATATATTACTCCAGACTGTGTATTAGAGTCGGATTGCATGATGACGTTGATAAACTCAAGATACTGTTGGAATTAACATATGTGGAGTACAACTTTGTTAACAAATATGGACTTGAGCTTAATTGACATTTAATAAGTATACTTTCGTATATCATATGTCAATTAAGGTGCCTACATACCCCTTTTATTGGGAATCAAAGTCCACGTAGTTCTTTTAAGTTTGAATATTAAGTTTAATTACGTTGAAAGCAATAATATCAATTAAACCGATTATGCCACGCACACATTCGTCCATTGTGGATGCTGTTTCTGACTCTCTCATACACCTATAATACAACAATATAGAGATAGTATACACAGACAAACTTCAACAAACTGCAAGTATTGAAGAATTTGTATGTCGGCATGTGTCATAGAACTCTAACTGCTATATTGTAGATGTATACGAGAGTCAGAAGTAGGATCCACAATGCGAGAATGTGGGCGTGGCATAATCGGTGTAACTGATGTTATTGTTTAAATTTGTGAAGGATGTTTTATAACGGAAACAATTGTCGTTAGCGTTGGTTACGGGGTTCTTAAATGTTCAACAATCATTCAACACTACAAGAAAACTACAGTATTTTCCACACCCACTAGAACTGTTGGATTATTGTATCAAAGTAACGTGAAGTGTGGATGACTCGAATGCAAGCTTACCGGTGTATTATTTTGCAATCATTTTTTGGAATATTGAGTAAGAATTTCGACAATGACTAAATTTGTGTCAAATTTCTCTAAATTGTGTTTTCAACTCTATAATAAACTTGTTATAGCATAAAGTAGAGAAATATGACACGGACCTAGTCATCCTCGGAATTCTTACTCAATTTAAAGTTATGTGAATGCAGAAGAATATATCGGTAAGCTCACATTCGAGTCATCAACACTTCACTTTAATTTGATACAATAATCCAATACTTTTAGTGGTATGTGAAAAAGACTGCAGCTTTCTTGCAGTGTTGGAAGATTGTTGAACATCTAAGAACCCCGTAAACGACGCTAACTGCGATTGTCTCCGTTATAAAACATCCTTCTAGTGATGTAATTTAACTTATTTTAATTGATATTTTAACGTAAGGATTAAGGTGCCTACGTATTAGTGGTGTGTAAAAAAGTCCAAGTACTTTTTTTTTAAATTCACTTACAGCTCAAGAAATTTCAAAAGTTGACCAAATAATGATCAAAGCAATAACATCAATTACGCCAATAATGCCACGGACACAATCTCCGTTGTGGAACCTGCGTCACACTCTCTAATACGTCTACAATACAACAATGGAGATTGTGGGCGTGGCATAATTGGAATAATTGATATTATTGCCTGAATTTCTGAACAATGTTTTCTAGAGGCAAATTAATTCTTGTTACGTTAAGATACTGCGATTGTCTCCGTTATAGAACATCCTTCAAGTGATGTAATTTAACTTATTTTAATTAATATTTTAACTTAAGGATTAAGGTACCTAAGTATCCGTTAAATTGAGAATGAAAGTTTTTTTTTTAATTTACTTACAACTCAAGAAATTCCAAAAGTTGACCAAATAATGATCAAAGCAATAACATCAATTACACCAATAATGCCACGACCACAGTCTCCCTTGTAGAACCTGCGTCGCACTCTCTCATACGGCTACAATACAGTAATGGAGACTGTGGTCGAGGCATAATTTGAATAATTGATATTATTGTCTGAATTTTTGAACAATGTTTTCTACAGGACAATTAATTCTTGTTACGTTAAGATATTTTAAAGTTGAAAAAAAAAATTGGACTCGAGCTTAATTGACATTTACTAAGTTAAAATATCATATAACTTGAATTTTTTTGTTTGGGTTTTGGAAAATAATTGATATTTTAACTTATAAATGTAAATTAAGTTGCCTACGTATCACTTATATTGGGAATCAAAGTCCACGTAGTTCTTTCGATTTACTTACCTGTACACGAGTGGTTGCCTCTGATAGTCGTACTCGTCATCTGCTGTTCCAGTTCCACCACTCGTCGTACTCGTAAAATTGGATGCGTCGTCGTCGTCGTCCGCATCCTTCGTTCGGCCTTCTTCCAATCCATCAACAGTATTTGTGCTTGTAGATTTTCGGGCGTCAGCCTCGATCGTCGTGCGTCGAGCATATAACCTCCCTCACTGAAGGCATGTTCGACCGCAACTGTAGATGTTGGGACGGCGAAAATCTCTTTGGCCATCAAGCAAGGAATATGATATATTCCTTGCATTCTCGACCACCAGTCCAAGACATCGAAATTGAGTGGCGGACTTGGTTCACGAGCAATCGTAAGTATCAAATTCGACGTTAGGTAGTGATCAAGCTCAAAGTATCCAGTTCCCTTTGCCCTTTCAATGCCAACATTCTTGTAGAGATTTAATGATGCCCATCACTCCTTATAGTTCGAAGCGCCTACTTGACTACCGCCTTAAGATGAAGACTCGCTGCCGCTGCCCCCGCCGCCACGAACAAATGTGCTGGAAGGTTCTCCTTGTGCGATCGTTGTTTCCCTAAACATGTCATACAACAAATTTTCTGCTTGCTCGACGAGCAGCAGTACGTTAGGTTTTTTACTGTATGTCGGGACATCAGTCGGGAATGGAAGTTCATACATATAATTATAGTACATGTTAAGCTGCTCTACCAAGCGAGCTTCACGTACCGAAGGATCTAACAAACATGCAACTAAATGTGTATCAGGAATGAAATAGTAATATTTTAATCATTTCTTTAACATTTCTTCAACTAAATAGCCATATTATTAAAATTCAAGTCGTAAAGATCATTGAAAGCCCACATTATGGCTATAGCTTGACTTAACACAAGCTGAGCAGTAGGATAATAAATACATGAAAGCATGTTAGTAGCATTTTGAAATGTTTCTAAAAATTGAATAAATGCATTATAGTTCTCCTAATCTCTTGTTGACACTCGGACATTACAGTCCTTACGGTTTGCATGGTTAAAAAAATTCTGCAATTGTGTCATAAACGGAACCGTGTCACTCAACATTTTAAATGTTGAGTTCCACCGGTTAGGAACGTCGGGTTGAAATTTTTTATGTTTCACCCCTTGATCTTTACAAAATCGTCCCTATGCTTTTATTTCATGAGGACGTTTATGTAAATAATTAACAGCATCCCTAATTGGCGTGACAGAATCTTTAAAAGCATGATAACCAGCTTGTACACAAAGATTTAAGACATGACATATACAACGAATATGAAAAAATCTTCCGCCGCAAATTGGAGTGCAAATATCGGTAAGTTCACGTATAGATGCAGTATTTACAGTAGCATTATCAAACGAAATGGAAAACACTTTTTTACCTATTTGATATTTATCCAAAATTTTTGAAATTAAACGAGCAATATTAGAAGCAATGTGTCGTTCATGAAATGCAACATAAGCAATTAAACATTTTTGTAAACTCCAATTTTCATCTATCCAATGACAAGTAATTCCCAAATAGAAGTTATTTTGCCAATGATCAGACCAGATATCGACACAAATGGATACTCTATGATTTAAAGATTTAAAAGTTTCTTGCAAAATTAATATTTTTCCGCTTCTATTTTTCGAATATCGCGAGTACGTGGAACCCGGTGGGCAGCCGGATTCAAAGCCATTTGAGCAAAATGTTCATATAAATCACTATCACCAAAACTAAACGGAAGAGATGAAGCAGAAACAAATTCAGCTAAATGACGTCTATGATTTTCATGTTAGTAGTGAAATAAAGACGGCGTACCTGTACCAGTCGTGGCAGATATAGCCCTACTACTCAGGAATTGCGTCTGTGCCGTGTCAATTCCCAATTTTGTTGGATGACAACTCTGTAAGTGTCGTTTCAACGATCCGTACTTGTCGCCTTTTTTGAGATGGTACTTCTTCTTCTCGTTGATCCGGCAGTAGTTGCAAACAACATAAAAGTGATTCTCACCTCTTTCCGGATTGGCCACCTTCGTGTAATGTTGTTTGAATATGGCAGATGCCGGTCTGCCACGGACGAAGACAGAGGCCGGGTCCAGGTCCGGCTGCTGTTGCTGCGTCGGTTGTTGAACCTCCGGCGGTGACGCTCCAAATATATCATCGAAACGGTCGTGATACGGCTGCTGCTGCTCTTGTTGCTCAGGCTGAATTGAGCCAAACATGCGCTCGTTCGTCGCCTCATCAATGTCATCGGCGACACCAGGAATATCCACATGTATCGATGGACTGGCAAATTCCGGCAATGGAGGTCTCGACGAAGACGTGCCGGTCCGATATTTCTACATTTCTGTCCGGAATTTGAATCACGACCACCACGAGAGCTCGACATTTTTAATTTAAAAAATAAAAAATAAATTAGAGAAAATTAATATAGAATATGATGATATAAAAAAATGGGAGATGCGGTATTTTTTTTATATATATTTTCGATTTTTTTTTTACAAACCGAACACAAAACTAAAAACGAATAACCGAGCAATGAAAACCGAACACTAAGAGATAGATAGTAGAACACTAGAACTTAGAGAGTAGAGTTAGAGATAAGGGAGAGAGAGTGAGNTACCGGCGGGTCGGCGGGCCAACAGATCTGGGCCGTTGGATCACAACGATCCAACGACCCATATTAATTCTTTTTTTTTAAATTTTGACCGTTGGGCCCGTACCCGGACCGGCCCGACCCGTGGCCCAGGACGGCCCAACGGCTAGTCGGTATGGGCATGGCGCGACCTCTGACAGGTTGTCGGGTCGGTCCGGTTCGGTCTGGTTGACTCGGCCCGATCCGTCAAATAAAATATAATAAAAATTAAAAAAAATTAAAAAAAAAGGAGAAACCGTTGCTGGCGGTCGGCCCGTGACCCGACCCGACCTGACCTGGACTGGACCGCCGGGACCAAATTTTTTTTTTTGAACCTGGACCGAACTGCGGCCCTTGCGGTTCGGTCCAACGGACCGGCCCTTATGTGGCCGGTTCTAGCCGGTTTGGTACTGGTTTCCGGTCTGAACCGGCCCGCGACCATTTCTAGAGTCAACTTTCCACTTTTGAATTAAACATTAATCTCTTTCAATATATATAGATATTTGTTAAATAAATAAAAAATAAAATAACATTTTGAATGGATATAAAATAAAAAATTAATGATTAAAATTGACTGATGTAAAAATAAATTAGTAATGATTAATAGCAAAAACTATGGACAATTAGAATCAGGCCAACCAAACTACATGTTCAAAGGTTCACTCATCGAGCTAATACTTGTACCAATTGAATTGATGTTTAATTAATTAATATTTTTAAATGTATATCTATATATATATATAAAGAGGAACAACAAAGCATTAAATTATATTATCATGCATTAAATTTTATTATCCCTCCAAAATTTTTAACATTCAATTTTATTAATTTTATGCGTTAAATTTTATTAGCCCTCTAAAATTTTCAATATTCAATTTTATTAGTTTTCACATACCACCTAAAATTGTTATATTCGGTTACAAAACATTTAATTTAATTATTTTTCATTTAATTATGATTTAGTATTTTTGCTTTTCTTATTTTCTTTTCTATAAATTTGTATCTGTGCAAATGCACAGGTTGATTACTAGTTATATTTTAACAATAAACTACATATATATAATAAAATCATTGATTAAAAATACTTAGATAACTTAAAATATTTTAATGCATAAATTAATTGATATGATAATTTATGCATATCCAAATTATTTAAAGTTCTATATTTATTTATACTAAACTCTAATATAATTTGAAAATAATAAAAAATAGACTATTACAACAGACTAAATCATAACAAATATTGACCGATTTAATAATTGAACGATCAGTTCGACCAGTCAATCCAACTTTATTAAAAAAAAATTCAACGATCAGTTCGACCAGTCAGTCCCACCTTATTAAAAAAAACTATGAACATAAAAGTACAAAGAATAATTTTCATTAGAAGATATATAATTATATTACTTTCTATTTTACATTGTAACAAAAAAAAAAAAAGTTATTTTTTATTGGTTGAAAATCTCAATGATATTTGTTAACAAAAAAGAAAATAATATTCACTCACCACCGGGTGTTAAACTTTGGACCAGTGTTTTAAATACCGTACCGGTAATCATACCGGACGAGCCAACGGTACGCGGTTCAACCGATTCGACCGGTATTACCGTCTATTTTACCGGTTTTAATAAATATTATATTAATTTATTATTATAATATAAATGATGTACAAAACTAACTTTAATTAATAGTAAAATTAATTAACATCTAATAACAATGTAAACATATTAAAATTAAGTGTATAACTTTCAATTTATATAAATAAATTAATAAAAATATATTAAAAAATATTTTTTTTAAAAAAAATGGTATAAACCGGTATTTTGACCGGTAAAATCAGTATTTTTCGGTATGAAACCGATATAAACCGATATTTTGGTCAAAACAGTATTTGAAATGTAACCGTACCGGTCGGACCACCGGTAGGGTATTTAAAACATGGCTTTGGGCGTTGGAGTGAAAGCCTCCGGGCAAAGGACGCGAAATTGACATCAAAGCAAGGGCAAAACCGTCATTGCGCAAACGCACACGGCAATCCCGTGACCGGAGAAATTACCTTTCCCCACTCTCCTCCCCATCGGTCGGCCCATCACCGCTCCCAATTTCCTCAGCCCAAGAAAAATAATATCCGCTAAAGTAATTTAAACCTAACCCCAATCACCGCAAACCAATCGGATAACTGACCGACGTGCCGTAGCCCAAACGCCGTTAACCCATGACAACCCACGCCGCTCAAATTCGCGCGTGGCCGTCGTCTCCACGCGCTCGCTCCCCCGGCGATACCAGTCAGCCCTATCCCTTCTCCCTTTTCCCCCTCCTTTCATATCCTCCCCCATACTCCGCCGCCAACACCCATCACAAATTCTTTTCCCTTTTTTATTCTCACCGTCCCGTAAAATTTCGTGTTCCCCGTTTTAGCGATCGCTAGGGTTTTGCACAGATCGATGGGTGATTTGACGGAATCTTCCTACCCTCAGGCGCCGCCGCCGCGTCAGACCCCCTTTCGCGAGGACTGCTGGACGGAGGAGGCGACATCAACGCTCGTCGACGCCTGGGGCCGGCGCTACCTGGAGCTCAACCGCGGTAACCTCCGGCAGAAGGACTGGCAGGAGGTGGCCGACACCGTCAACGCCCTCCACGGCCACACGAAGAAGACCCGCCGGACCGACGTCCAGTGCAAAAACCGGATCGACACCCTGAAGAAGAAGTATAAGGTCGAGAAGGCCAGGATCTCTAATTCCAACGGGAAAGCGACGTCGTCGTGGCCGTTTTACCCTCGCCTGGAGCTCCTGATCGGATCCAGTCCCAACAAGGGTAAGGTGAGCCCTCCGCCTCAGTCCACGCTCCCGCTGTCCCTGCCCTCGCCACCGTTCGCCGTACCGCTGGCCTACCGGAAGCCGCCTTCGCCGGCGATGGCGACGCCGGAGATTCTGCCGCAGAAGCGCCAGGTGCCGATGCCTTCGGCGGTGGACGGGCCGTCGTACTTCAGGAAGAATTACTCGGCGATGGCAGCTGCAGCAGCTGCTGCAGAGAACGAAGGGGAGGACGATGATGGAGGGTTTGAGGGAGATGAGGCAGAGGAGAGCGAGGATAGGGTTGATGAGGAGGAGGAGGAAATTGGGGATGATGGGTTGAGGAAGCTGGCCAAGGCTATAGTGTCGTTCGGGGAGATTTACGAGAAGGTTGAGCGTATGAAACAGAGACAGATGGTGGAGTTGGAAAAGCAGAGGATGCAGTTTACTAAGGATTTGGAGGTTCAGAGGATGCAGTTGTTTATGGATACTCAGGTCCAGCTAGAGAAGCTCAAGAGGGCCAAAAGGAATGGATCATCTGATGGTATAATTTTGATCTCTTCAACTTGAACTGATGAAAATTCTGTCAATCTTGCTGTTTGATTATCTAATAAACATACTCATACTCCTTGTTTCATGGTAATTTATTGGAAACTAGTTGGATTTAAGACGATTTGTGTAGTAGTTTGCTAGATGGAATGTGTGCATTTTTCTGGATCTCATGAATTCGGCTAGTACTAGTAGCGGAATGTGTTTTATACGTTTGGAGAGATAATTCTCTTAGTTCATAGCTCTAAGGGTTAGTAGAGTTGGGACCGAGATGTGGCTTATCTGTGAGTGTTTGAACCCTTGAATTTGAAATCAAGTGCCTGGCTACCGAAGACAACTGGATTCGTTGAGATCTAAGTGGAACAATGTTTACTTCCTGTTTGTTGACTGAGAGTTTTGGCCTTTTTTTTGGATTGTGTTGTGGGGGTTGGTTGATTGCTATTTCCTTATATTTTTCATCTATGCCACACATGATAATTCTAATGGAAGCTTAAGCTATCTGTTTTAGCAGATATGATTCAAAATTAGCAGATATGTTCTGTAGTATCAAAGTTGTGTTTTTATTAGGAAAGCCACCAATGCTGCTTGTAACAACTAATAACTTTTAGATTTGTTTGTTTGCGTCTGTTGTACGGCGTGTTGGTGGATCTTCCTCAAGTTTGTTCTTTGCAGTTCGATTGAATTCGGACTATGTAAATTTTGTTTGCATTTGTGTTTAAGGTTAATAACTTAATATGCAGTTATTTCTTTTTCAAATTATAGTTTTTAACAAAATGTTTTTTTCTCAGCAGTCATTTTTTGTTGTGCTACGCTAGTTTTCACAAACCCATTGTTTGATGGGCCGACAAGACTAGTCTCTTTTCAGCAAAATTTTATCTGTCAGCATGATTGCTCAAAATGTCATTCCTTAATATTTGTCATTTCGTGTTAATGGTGCAGATATTTATAGCTAGCCGTGCGGGATGGGAGTCCTTTGTAGGAGTCGAGGCACTGGTGTCCATTGCCCTATTGACTTATATTAAGCCTTGTTAATAGTTGACGAAGTTTTTTTCTCATTTTGTGTTGCGTGAAAAACACGATGCCATAACTGGTTTATTAATCTGTTTTTGTCTTGGCAAAAAACATTTGGTTTTTGGTTCATTTGGATGCCTTATCATGTAGTTCTATGCATATTTTTAACTTCAACATGTTGTGCTATTGGTGGTAATGTGAAGCTATTCCTATACTCTCATCTTGTTTTATGGTTTTGGTTTGGGTTTTCCTTTCCCATTACAGGATTGTGGTAATTATATACGATGAACTAAGAGTTTATTTGTATTTCCTAGCGGTGTTTTATTATTTTTATCCAATCCCACCACCAAACAAACATATTTGTCTTGTTTGGTAATTAGCGGTTAGCTTTAGATTGTAATAGCTGTTTTGACTAGCTGTTAGTATTGACTGTTTCGATCGGCTGATACTGTTAGCAGTTCTAAAAAAGATGTTTGGATAGATAGTTGATTGATTTGTAAAAATATATTTAATATTATTAACATACTTATTGTGTTAAATATATAAATATTTAAAAAGCAATAAATACCAATCGTATTTATGCAATTATTTTTTGTATCAACAAAAGTTAAAAATTGATTTTTAAATTAAATTAAGTTTTCATACTTACTATAATTAAAGTATAATAATAGAAAGAATATAATTCAGAATATAAAATGTGTGTTAGTGTACTTAAATATAAATTCATATTTGAAAATGACAACAAAAATTTCAATATAATACTAAATATTGATAATGTAAATGAAAAACAAAAATAAGAAAAAAATGGGCCCAGCATCCATTTCACCAATTGTAATGGAAAAAGAAAAATGTCATTTTGAATGGAAAAGAAATTGGTCCATTAAAACAAAACTGTCAATGTGAAACGCTGCTATGTGTGACGTTTATACTGATATATCACCACCCATAAACTGAGNAAAACAAACAAACAAACAACATAATTTTAGCCTTTTTGGCTCGGTCAAAACAGCTAAAATAGCGGTTTGGCCAGACACCAAAAAACAAACATGGCCACTATTAATCTCGTTTTCGTGGTAATTCCCCGACCCAATTTTTCATGCCCAATCCCTAACCATAGCCGTATAATTACCCAACAATATTCTTTGCTGCATTGCTAAAAATTACATACAATGTCGCTCTCAATCTCAATGAAAGTACTAATAATATCTATTTTCCTAGTCATCGTAACTGTTCACAGCTCCGTTGATTCGAAGTCTCAAATCGAACAAGAACTCAAGAAGTGGATGGTTCTGTATGGCCGGGTGTACAAAGATGATGCAGAGAGGGCGGTGCGGTTTGCCGCGTTCAGAAAGAAGTGGTTGGAAATCGAAGCCTTCAACTCAGGCCCGGACCGCGGCTACAAACTTGGCGTCAACCAGTTTTCGGATGAGCTTCCGAATGAGGAGTTTAAGCCCTGTTTCGTGTCAGAGAAATATAAGTAGAAGAAATATTTAAGGTTTGATAATCATGTGATCATTACTTTTATTTAGCAAATTAAACATTAATTTTTAATTGTTAAGAAACAATCATGTTATAGTATGTTTTGTAATTTTTAGGAAGTTTGCTGGGTTTTCGCTGCTGTGGGGCGGGGTGTAGGGTGTAGGGCATCAACCAAATGGTTATGGGCCAGCTAGATGAATTAATAAGTTCCATAATGGATTGATGAACATTACTAAATAATACTTTAAATTTTACATGGTCATGTGTGATTGCGTATATGTCGTTTTATTGGAATTTTACATGGTCATGTGTGATGACATATATGTTTGGTGTGCTTAATTATATTATGTTGCTCTAGTTTCTTGTAATTTTTAACAGATTTTGATTGGAAAAAAGTGAAGCATATTACAGTTACTTAATCAAAATACATATTATAATTTATTATTGTAAGAGTTGCGAGAAAGTAAAGGATTTCTAAATCTCATCTTTCGGACCACATTCCCATTATTTTGAGGCTTGATTGATCTACCCATTGGTAGTATAAAGAGAGTAAAGAGAAGCATAGCAACTTGTGTCGAGCATTCACTATTCGATTCGGGGGACTTGACTAAACTTGAGGTGATCTCGACTCTCATTGCTGCTATAGTATGATAGGGTCGAGTGTCCGTTTCGTTCTCCTCGCTTCAGAACTCAGTGACTGATATATCTATTCATTACTGGGCTATTCCCACGTATTCACTGACGAACTGTACTTGGGAAAAAACCTTCCTGCTTTGCTGATGTTGAAGGCAACAGTTAAACATTGTGTAAATGCATTATTGAGGTTTGTTTCAGATGTTCAATATCGATGTGCATAGCCTTGTTGGAAGTGGATTATAAATGTTGAGGGTTATGCCTATATGATCATTTCTTTACTGTAATAATGTAACAATTGCAAAGTTCTTGAACATCTGTGAATATGGTTTTGACCAACTATGAGAATTATCGAATTTGTTTTCAGAGTGAGTGTTCTAGGAGAATATCTAACATATGTTACCAAGACTGATTTATTTTATCGAACGAACCAGTTTTCTGTTGATGATGCCGCCTAGCGTGGGATGCAAAACCCGTTGAGGTTTTGTACTATTGCTATGATGTCGAAGGAACCACTTGAACATTGAGTAAATGTATTTTCGAGGTTTGTATCCGGACGTTTAATATTAATGTGTATCAATTGAAGCAATATTAGTTCCAATAACCCAAGAAAAGCACATAAACTATAGCCTGATCTACAAATTCCCGTGCTCCGACAACCTTAAATGTTACATTAAACATTAATTGAAGAAAGTCATTATTGTGCCTGCCATTTGTTCGATTTTGGAACTTTAACACTATTCGGCTTCAGTTCCGGGGGTTGTTTGGCTGGTTTGATTGAGGTTCTTCAAGAAGAGAGGGATTCACTCGGGTTCTGCACTTATTTTGCCAAAATATGAACTTATTTTCTTTCCTTTCATGGGTTTGTTGTTTGATGAATTAGCCAACGATGTGGTGGAATTTTAGTGCATTACATAGCTCTATGCTCATCTAACCTGCTGCAGTTATATTTTTGGGTCTAATAGTAAAGCTACTGGATTTTGTAATATCCACACTGAACAAAACATCGAAAGCCAGCTGGGTGTATTTTTCGTTTTCACATTCCTGATGCTAGCTACTTCAACTTTTGTTTTCCCCCGTTGTCTTTAAGAAAAAGTATTGTTGGTTACACAAAATCATTTAAGAACCTATAATATATGTCACATTAAAGTATTTGATTGATTGGAAAAGGTGTAGGTATTAGCAATCTCCTTCTTGGATTAAATTGAAGTCCTTAGTGTGTACAATTGTTGTTCATTTTACGCCCTACTAGTTTTCTTTCTGTTGGTTTCCAGGTTTGGAATCATGGGACTGGTGATAAATTACATAAGGGTAGTGCCTCGGCCGAGCCCCAAAACTTAGCATGCTTAGATAATGGATTTTCCAGTGTTGAAAGCTTTCGCTTTCTTGCTTTAATCGATTTTTATTCATATTGTGTTATTTCTCAATTTTTGGTGCACGGACTGCTGGAAACAATTTTATTTGGGTATGCATATGACTGATTTCAGTTTTGGAAATTTGTTTAGATTCATTTTCCTTCAATTTTTTTAGGTCAGTATTGATGTTGTTTGGCATGGATTTATGTTTAGTTGGATTAGAAAGAGAAAATGCTCTTGCAGCAGCTAGATGATTTATTTTTTTTATATTTTTTTTTGAATACTAATATAATTTTCAGTTTGATGATTACAAGAATGACCTAAGGCAAGTGATTCATGGGGCCAACACGACTGATGGAGTTTATATTACCCTTAGAATGCGACAGATATTCCGAAATGGGAAAGATATTTCATATCCTGAATGAAATTGTGGTCGACCGTGGTTCCTCCGTTTTTCTCGAAGATCGAGTGTTGTGAACACGACCGCCTCATAACCAATGTATGGTGGGTTTTATTTGATTGATTATGAGATATAGAAATCATTGCAAAGTATACATCTTCTGGCCTCTATATTTATTGAGGTTCCAATCTACTATAAAAGTACAGTTAAACATATTAGAGTTGAGAAATAAAATGCTTCTTGTTTGTGACATTATCGATTGTTGTTGTGATAGGTCCAAGGTGGTGGCGTTATAGTAGCAACTCCCACCAGAAGTCCAACTTATTCTACAACTTCTGGAGGTTCTATGGTAAACTGTCTTGCAAATAAGGACAAAGATTGAAATTCTGAAATCTGACAAGTTACAAATAAACTGTCTTGCAAGTAGTTGACAAGATTAAATGACTTTTTCCACTTGTTGTATTTTGCCGCACAATAAGAAACTTTCCGAACAAGAAAGCAAAATGTCTTTATATTATAGCATCTGAATTGACCGTGGGAACAATAGGATAGTCCAGGTTTACAAATTGGTAGTGAAGGGTTCTCTTCGTGAATGTCATTATGGTTTTTTT
>BKCP01004516.1:1505620-1524154 GCA_008636005.1 Striga asiatica | reverse complement strand
AAATTAAAGAGTGAAAGGAGAATTAGGTCAATTTCGATAATAGTTTCGAAATCAACTGAATCTGCATTTGTCTATCGTTCGAAATGTGATCATAGCAGGATTACTAAATTCTGGTTCAATTGATTCTTCTACACAAATGGAAGGTGAACTGTGGTATATTCCTGCAATTGCACATTTTTCGTGTACTTATTTTAGAGGTGGTAAATAGCGTACATAATATTCCCTAATATACTATGATAGACTTGGTAGGAATTGGAATATTATGAAGATTGTCATTCATCTCTTACAAATTGAACCTTTGAGTTGAGGCCCTTTCTGTTCCTCGCAATGGATTTCTCTCAAATGTTCAACTACGGAATATGATTCAGCTTTCTTTTATTAGCTTTTGAAATCTAGAAAATGGCTTGTGCATTTGTTGGGCTTTAACTATGAGTAACGCCTTGTGGGTAGGTAGTTTTTTTGCCTCATATATGGAATATTGATGGAGATATTTATAATTCGTTGAACTTAAATGGGCATTGATGACTAAATAAAACTCATGAAATTCACCATTAAATAAACATAACTGCAACAGTTTGTGGTTACTAATGTACACATACGTTACTCACACTATATAGCAATATTAAAAACTGTATAATTAATTGCACGAAAATTTTATAGACACACATAGAATATGACCCGATTCATGTTGATATTCCTCTCGACAATGTTGGTACTTTTGGGTCCTAATGAAGCCACCTCCATGACTGGCGGCTGGCGGCCGGTCAACAACTTGAAAGATCCGGTGTTGGTCGGTGTTGCAAAACGTGCATTAACACAGCACAATGAAGACGCAAATACAACTTTGAGTTTGGTCGGTGTAATAAAGGGTGAGCAACACAAGGAATATATCAAAGACATGACCACCAGCTACAGGTTGATTCTGTCCGTCAACAACGGTAGAATTTTTGGTGCGGATGTGTCGGATGAATTTATTAAGCTTCCCACAAAACATCACGTTACGAGAATCAATTCCTTTGTAGAAATATTTGACCATCAAGGATACACGACATTTCCCTAAATTAGGTTATTTTTCTTTTTTTCTTTTATCATTACTGTTGTTTTTCTTTTTGGCTTGCTTATGCTGTGTGCTCACTAATTAATACAGTAATAAAATAATAAATATACTTTCTCCGCAGTGAATTTGTTAATGGTGAAGAATGTGGTTGGTATCTTACAAACCAATAGTTTGAATTGAGTATTTTTCTATGGTCGGTATCTTACAAATAACATTTGCACCAGAAGCGATATAATATAAAAAAAATAATAAAAATATACAACAACAACAACAACATAGCCTTTAGTCTCAAGCAAGTTGGGATAGACTAGAGATGAAACCCAAGAGAAACACAACGAACCACAAAAAAAAAAAAAAAAAAAAGAGAAAGGAGCAAAAGTCACAGTTCTGGCACGTTGATAGCTAACCTCCAAGCGCTCCTATCCACCGCTAAATCCTTGGGGATATTCCAGTCTTTAAGGTCTCTCTTAACCGAGTCTTCCCAAGTGAGTTTAGGCCGACCTCTACCTCTCTTAACATTCTCGACCCGCTGTAGAACTCCCCTACGCACCGGTGCATCAAGAGGCCTCCATTGGACATGTCCGAACCACCTCAGCCGATGTTGAACCAATTTCTCCTCAATTGGAGCCACCCGACCCTATCTCGAATATCCTCATTCCGGATTCTATCCCTTCTTGTGTGCCTGCAGAACCAACGCAACATACGCATCTCTGCTACACTTAGTTGTTGGACATGTTGCCTTTTTGTAGGCCAACATTCAGCACCGTATAGCATCGCCGGGTGAATCGCCGTCCTATAGAACTTACCTTTTAGCCTTTGTGGCACCCTCTTATCACAAAGAACGCCCGACGCCTGACGCCATTTCAACCAACCGACTGCAATTCTATGCCTAACATCTGCATCAATGCCGCTATCCTTTTGTAGCATCGATCCCAAATACCGAAAAGTCTCCTTCTTGGCCACCACTTGCCCGTCAAGGGTAACGTCACCATCATCATGTGAAGCCATGCTGAAAGCGCACGTCATGTACTCGGTCTTCGTCCTACTAAGTCTGAAGCCTTTCGACTCTAACGCGTCCTTCCACAGCTCCAACTTCCAATTTACCCCTTCCCTATTCTCGTCAACTAGCACCACATCATCAGCAAAGAGCATACACCAAGGGATATCACCTTGTATGTCCCTTGTGGCCTCGTCCATCACTAAAGCAAATAAATAAGGGCTCAATGTTGACCCCTGATGTAGTCCTATTTTAATTGGGAAGTCACTGTTGTCGCCCCCACATGTTCGGACACACATCATCGCATCCTTGTACATATCCTTGATGAGGGTAATGTACTTAGATGGGACTTTGTGCTTTTCTAAGGCCCACCACATGACATTTCTCGGTACTCTGTCATAAGCCTTCTCAAGGTTGATAAAGACCATGTGCAAGTCCTTCTTTTGGTCCCTATATCTCTCCGTCAACTGTCGTATTAGGAAAATCGCCTCCATGGTCGACCTTCCAGGCATAAACCCAAATTGGTTTTGGGTTACACTCGTCACTCGTCGTAGGCGATGCTCGATAACCCTCTCCCAGAGCTTCATCGTATGACTCATCAACTTAATCCCACGGTAGTTACCACAGCTTTGAACATCTCCCTTGTTCTTGAAGATCGGTACTAAAGTACTTCTCCTCCATTCATCAGGCATCTTGTTTGACCGGAAAATGAGGTTAAAAAGTTTAGTTAGCCATACTAACGCTCTGGCGCCCAAGCATCTACACACCTCAATCGGGATACCATCAGGGCCAATTGCTTTACCTCCCTTCATCCTCTTCATAGCCTTTCCGATCTCTGCCTCTCGAATTCTCCTCACCACGCGTCTATTGGTATCCTCAAATGAGTCATCCAACTCCAGGGTAGGACCCTCACTCTTCCCATTAAACAATTTGTCGAAGTACTCTCGTCATCTGTCCTTGATCTCCCCATCCTTCACTAGTGGCCGATCCGACTCATCCTTAATGCATTTGATTTGGTTGATGTCCCTTGTCTTCCTCCCCCGAATCTTAGCCATCCTATAGATGTACTTCTCTCCCTCCTTCGTGCCTAGGCGCTGATAGAGGTCATCATAGGCCTGACCCTTCGCTATACTCACGGCACGCTTTGCAACCCTTCTCGCTATTTTATAACTCTCCATGTTGGTTGCACTCTTGTCAAGGTGGAGGCGCTTGAAACACTCCTTCTTCTCCTGAATAGCCCTTTGCACCTCGTCGTTCCACCACCAAGTGTCCTTCTCTTCCTACTTGCCTCCCCTACTCACACCAAGTACTTCTGCAGCCACCTTCCGTACACATATTGCCATCTTTAGCCACATGTCATCTGCATCTTCTCCTTCTTCCCAAGGCCCCTCACCTAACATCCTATCCCTAAACGTCTGCGCCGCTTCCCCTTTAAGCTTCCACCATTTCGTTCTCACAGTCTTGGCACATTTGTCCCGGTGAACACGTGTTCGGAATCGAAAATCCGCCACCACCAGCTTATGCTGGAGGACAACACACTCCCTAGGTATCACCTTGCAATCTACGCAAGCGCTTCTATCCTCCCTCCTTGCAAGGATAAAGTCGATCTGACTTGAGTGTCGTCCACTATGGAAGGTTACCAGGTGAGATTCCCTCTTCCTAAAGAGGGTGTTCGCTATCAACAAGTCGTAGGCCATCGCAAAGTCCAACACACCCTCCCCTTCTTCGTCCCTACTACCATACCCAAACCCTCCATGCACTCTCTCGAAACCTACCTTAGTCGCACCCACATGGCCGTTTAGGTCCCCTCCTACAAAGAGCTTCTCGCTGGCAGGTACCGTACTAACCAAGGCATCTAGGTCCTCCCAGAATTGCCTCTTTGCGCTCTCACTAAGACCTACCTGAGGGGCATAGGCACTGATCACATTCATGGTCAAATCTCCAACTACCAATCGAACTAGGATAATCCGATCGCCTTGCCTTCTAACATCGACAACTCCATCCTTAAGGCTCCTATCGATCAAGATGCCTACACCATTCCTACTCGATGAAGCCCCAGTGAACCAAAGCTTGAAGCCAGTATCCTCCACCTCCTTCGCCTTCTGTCCCTTCCATTTTGTCTCCTGGACGCATAGGATATTTACACACCTCATAGTAGCAGCATCGGCTAGCTCACGTAGTTTACCCGTTAGGGACCCTACGCTCCAGGTACCTATACAAACCCTAGTTGGTTCGACTAGCTTCCTTGCCCTTCGCACCCGTCGAGAGAGATGCGAAGACCCTTGCTCATTTTCCACTACACCCGGGCGCCGATGTAGCGCGCCACTAAGGAAATGACGATCCGGTCCTTCCTCACTTAACACCATGCCCAAACCACGACATGGCGCGTCCCCAAGGGGGAGACGACCCGGCCCTTGCCCATTTGACACCATACCCGGGTTCCGATATGGCGCGTCGCTAAGAGGGTTACGCCCCAACGAATTTCTCATGTGTTTCATCTCCATAGAATGGCTAGGTTTTACGTTGGCTCGCCAAGCCTATCACAACCCTCCTCCTTTACCAGGGCTTGGGACCTGCTATGTTGAGACAACATAGGCGGAGTTAAAAATAAAAAATAAAAAAAATATAGATAAAAATAAAAATTGTAACTTAATAAATGAGAAAAAAATAATTTAAAAAAGTGAATCTAAATATTATTAAGCACTTCTTTATATACAATATTCGTGACTTTTTCCATCGTCAGAATCTTCATCACAACAAATCATTATCATTAAACCCTTTCGACTCGTGACGTTGGGATTTGATTTTTAAAAATATTTGATGTATATTTGTAATATTCGAAAAAATATTTATTTCTTAATGTATGACTGCAATAAAAAATAGAGATATTTGTAATTGTTTTTAATTAGTTGTGAAATATGTATTTATATAATACCAACAAATATATAGTATCAAAATAAAAACAAAAATATTTGGTATTTCATGACATAAAAAGGCGTTATAGAAATGGGCAACATCCAAAATGAGACCTGTCAAAATAAATTGTGTAACTGAAAGTTACATATTTTTATTAAATGGTGAACATATTTTTATTAAAAGAACACTTATTTTTATCAAATGAACTCATATTATTATTAAGTCCTGGCTGAATAAAATTTATTGAATCTTGCCAGCAATTATATATACAAAATTTGTTGTAAATACTATACTTAAATAGTCACAAAACCCTAGTTGAAACACACGATTTGTACTGTTCACTTTTCTTCCCGACTGAATAAAATTTCCTCTTCATTTTTCTTTGTTTTCTTCGATCTCCATTGTCTATCTCGATCTTCAATCTATAATTCATTGATATGCATTATATATGTGTTTTAGCTGGAAATACATGTATTGTGAGTTGGGAGATATATCTGATAATTTGTTAACTAACGCCATATTATATTTCACCGATATATGAAAAAGAAAAAAAGTTTGAAAAACATTATAGACAAGATAATATGCGAGAAAATACATCGAAAAAATTACTTGAAATTAGCAAAAGCGGATAACCCATATTTTATTGAACAAACTTATTACTCCAATCCAACATAAACAGAAAAAACGAAAGGAAACTCTTAACAATTTAAATTTGGGGAGAATATGCTGGCCTATAGTCTTGATCATCAATTTCTTCAAAGGAAGTGAGTTGCACAATGTGCAACCACCGTTGGGACAAAACCACCGCACGATACTTCTTTGGACTGTCGGCATCACCGTCCTTGGCGGAGATATCCAGACGGTATCTTCGTCCGGCAACTAATTGAGTGTCAACTTTGACTAAAGCTACAAAAGTCAAAGATGCAGCGGTTTCTTTGTTGTACTCGGCCAGTGCAAATTTCGCATACTTGACTGCCTCAGGATCGTTTAAGTTATCGAATGGCATCCAGCCGCCATGTTTTCCGCTTCGAGAAGTTGCATGATAAGGAGCCATAACCATAAGCATTGAGAGGAAAATAAGTACGGAAGGGGCCATGCTTATTGTTTTGTCAAAAGGTTAAGTGAATTATAATTTCCTTTTTTTTTAAATTTTTTTTTTTTTTTTTGGGGTATAGTTAGTATATATACATAGCAATATGTATTAAAAAAAGCTGTTAGGAAAGGATAATTTAATGTTGGAGTTCAACGCTAATTTAATTGGTTGTAACTCTACTTATTTATTGTTGGAGTTCAATGCTAAGTATTTAACGGAAACATGCATAGCATCCTGGTTGATGAACTCGAGAAATTATATAAGTCGTTTGAACTAGTTTGGTTCTATGCTATAACTTTATTTTATCACCAATCATGCCATAAAAATTATTATTAATCACGCAGTTAATGTAACTTTTCCAATAAAAACAAATAATTCAAGTTGTTATCGCCATGCTATTATAATCGTATTTTTAAGAAAAAAAAAATATAGAAAAATAACTACGGATGCAAGTTTTCCAATCACTAAAGGTTATTATTAATCACGCAGTTAATGCAATTTTTCCAATAAAAACAAATAATTCAAGTTGTTATCACCATGCTATTATAATCGTATTTTTAAGAAAAAAAATAGAAAAATAACTATGGATGCAAGTTTTCCAATCACTAAAGGTTATTATTAATCACGCAGTTAATGCAATTTTTCCAACAAAAACAAATAATTCAAGTTGTTATCACCATGCTATTATAATCATATTTTTAAGAAAAAATAAAGAGAACTTGTAACCAAGGATTCTAGCACGAATAAAGCAACCTCTAATAACAACATATAAATTTCCAACAAATAAATCGTAAAATACATATGTACAAAACTATTTTAATGATATGCAACCAGAATTTGGATCCTAGGACGGTTCTATATTGAGTCTAGTGGGGGCCCAGGTAGGATTGGTAGCGGTTCGGTTACCGAACCGATAAAAGCAAATTGATACCGTATCGATTACTTCGGTAACAACAAAATATGAAACCGTTACCATACCGATTGTTATCGGTAACTGAATATTCGATTACCGAAAACTCGGTTCGGTAACGGTTTTTTACCGAAAAAACTGAACTTTATCAATAAATATGCAATTTGATTAAGCTCGATTCGGTAATGGTTTTTTATCGAAAAAATGAAATTTACCAATAATAATGCAACTTGATTAAGTTCCAACATTCATGATGAATTTTCGGTTACCGAAAAGTCGGTTCAGTTTCGATTTTGAAACGAAAAAATAAAAAAATAAAAAAAAAATCAACAAAATAATTCCCATTTCCAAGGCTCCCAATATGTTCCCAATGGTCACTTCCCAGCAGCAAGAAAAAAGTCTCAACATGTTCACTTCCATATTCACATGTTATCAACATGTTCATTGTTCACATGCTATACTTTTCTTTCTTCTTGTTGGAGTGATGAGTGAGGGCAATTTGGTTTTTTTTTGGTTAATGAGCGAATACCGTTTATAATTCACATAATTTAAAAAAATAAATAAATGAATTAAATTAAAAAAAATTGAGCCTGATGTAATCAATATTAACGAATACTTTAATAAAATATTAAATACTAGATTAAAGTACTGTTATCTAAACATTACCTTGTAACTATATCTATAAGTCTACTAAGTTTTTTATTTTTTTATTTTTTATCCTTATCGGTTCGGTTCGGTTTTGTTTGGATTTTTTTGTTTGGTTTGGTTAATTTTGAAAAGTTGGTATGGTTAGTTGTTAGTGAGTATATTAGAATAATATTTAAAATAAAATGATTAAAGTTGATTTGATGTAAAGTAGGAGAGAGAAGATTTGAAGTGATGATTAGTTAAAATTATGTGAGTGGATGAATAGTGAATTAAGGTAAGGTGGTGTGTAAGAATGATTGATTGATATTATTTAGTTATATTGATAATATTGATAAAAGTGGGGTTGAGTTAAAGTTGAGTTAAAAAAAAGTGGTTGAGTTAAAAATGTTTGAATTTTTTGAGAAATTTTGTATCCAAGCATGCTCTAAGGTTTTGGAACCGATACCAAACCGATAACATTTCGGTAACCGATTTTCGGTTACCGTTACAAGCGGTTTGGTTCAGTTCGATTCAGTTCGATTTTCGATTTTCGGTACAAAATTACCAGCCCTAGGCCTAGGCCCTCACTCAAATTTTGGGTGGAAATTTTACATTGGATGTAAAATTAGATATTTTTTAGGCATTAGTCATAAGCAAGCAAAACTCTAGCAAATAAACATATTCAAGGAAAATGAATATAAATAAAAGGTGATGATATCTCTTTTAATTGTTTTCATCCATCTAGGTGCGTTTGGTTTTATTTTTTTATTCACTTTTTTTTTTTCAAACGACATAAAATTCTCATTAAAAACGCCAACTAGCAATGTACAAGAGCAAAGCCCGAATCCTGGGTAACTGAGAGGTTACAATATCACCAATGCAACCTAGACAGGAATACTGCTCGCAACGCGAGAAAACCAGCCACAACAAAACACTAACAAATACTACTACAAAACGACTAATAAAAATAGAGAACCCTCCCAACAGGAGAATACCCACAAAACGACTAATAAAAATAGAGAAACCTCCCAACAGGAGAATACTCGAGTGCGCTCCCAACAGGAGAATTAAGTTACACTCGAGCCCACTGGAGCAATTCTAGCACACAACAACAAAAAGAAAAACAAACACAAACAACAAACCAACAAACCAACAAAACAAACACGAAAACAAAAACGAAGCAGGAGACAAATAAAAACTGGCCCTTCCTCAGCTAGTTGATACCGCCCCAACCAGTAGTGATCGATCGACACAAGAAAGATCCCGAGTCCAAGTCCCGCTATTGAAACTGCACAAACGCCTAGCAGTAGGTGAACCCAAATCCCAGAAGAATCCCCGAATCGACCCGCCGTTAACCGAAAGGAAACCACAGCCAAGCCAACCCTCACACACAATCCCCCTGAGCACATCTAACACCACTAGTTGCACTCAAATGGACCGGACCCCCGCCGCCTAACACCACTAGCCGAACGGAGGATGGTGATGGTGTCGTGGCCCCTCAACCCTGACGCCGGCGAGACCACCTCCCGCCCAACGCCAGAGTCCCACCCCCCTTGCTGACCCATATCCAGTCAACATCACCGCAATCCACCGAAACCAAGCCGAGAAGCCCCAAAACGGAGCCCCACCAGAAAAGCCCCAAAAGGAGCCCCACCAGAAAAACGCACCGCCCGAGGGGAGCCCCAAAAATCACGACCAAACGCAGCAGGAGAGAAAAACTTACCTCCAATCGAGACCAGCTGACCATCAACGCCACCAATTGCAGCCCAATCGCCGACCGAGAGGCTCGCCCCATCTCACCGCGAAATCGCCGTTGACCTAGGGCACGACATCCCTGCTAGCATCGGAGCACTACGGCAACATCAGGGTTCAGCTGAGGGGCCGGCGGTCAAAGGCGACCACCAGCCGAAGCCGCGCCGCCGCCAAGGAAGGCTTCGCTGGATTAAGAGGCTCGGCTTTGTCGCGAATTATATTTATTCACTTCATAAATTATATTTATTTTTATTATATATTCATTTGTTTATGAATTAACAACACAAACTTTATCAACCTACAGGTTCATGATTGCTCAATACTTGAACTGACACTTAATACATTAATAATTATAAGTATATATTACATCAAATAGTCAATTTTTTTACATGAAATTACTCTTAGTTAAACATTTAGATAACTTTAAACATATGTCTAAACTAAGCAATATAATAATTTATAGATATTCAATGTTTATTTATTTGAAAAATATATTTAAATATGAAAACTTATTTTTTTAAAAAGAAAAAAATATGATCCATCCAATTGGCCAATTTTGACCCTTTTTTACAAGTTCAAACCAAAATAATCAATTGATTGATTTCAACTCCAACCAATCCGATCTAATCCCTTTTATAAATATAGTAACAACATTATTATTCTAATTTATTATTATATCTATAATATATATTCTAAGGTTCATGCTATAACACACTTAAAAAAGATTCGACAATAATTTTAGTTTGTAAAAGATTTTGAGTATAAGCACTCGATACTATATTTATGAATTTAAAAATCATAATCTTTTTTTTTAATAAATCAATTATAAAAAACGAAAATTATGTTTTCTTTGTTAGACCATTTTACAATCTCTTAGTTTTTAAGCCCACACTCAACAAAATTTCTAGATCCTAGTTGGATCACATTAAATTAATAAAAATCATGGAATAATATTGAATGAGGACTAAATTTCAAATAAAACATAATGGGAAGAAGAAAAACATTTTGGAATGAACGGTTATTGGAGATTGCCAAATTGAAGCACGATGGTAATTGCCCATTAGAAATCATTCTTGGGATCCTGTGAACCTTAAATATATAAATAATTAGTTTAAAAAAAACTAGCGTGTGGCCCGTGCGATGCACGGAATAATAATATTACGATTGTATAATAAATTAAATAAATAACATTAATCATGATTTATCCATTGTTTTTAAACCCGGTTGGACACAGTCCGACTAGATGGACCGAGAACCGGTTTATAACCAGTCTACTTCGCTTGAATAAAATATTTGCTCTCAAATCCATCAACACCAGTCGATTGGACTGGTAGGATCGATACGATTTTCTAATTAAATTTTGTTATATTTAAAATTATTTTAAATAAAATTACATATTTAAATAAAATAGAGATTTACAGATTATTTATCAATTAGTTTAAACATTTGAATTTATAAATTATTTAAACTTATTACAAAAAGTACTATATGTGTATATATATATATATATATTAAAATGTTTATAAATTAAAATCTGAATAAACCACAAATGATTTAATAAAATATCTTAAACGTTTTGATGACGATCTAGCTCTAAAAACCTTATATTTACTGTACATTAATAAATATTATAATAAAATATTATTTAATTCACATAAATATTAATAAAATGATATATCATGTTGTCATAAAAGTATTTTTAATACGATTATTTGAAGTTTGGATTACATCACATTCACGTAATAAAATATTTTCAATATAAAAATTATATTTAGGTTAATAACCGATTTGGTGTGGTCGAACTGATATATAACTTAGTCAGCGGGACCAACCAAGTTGTGTCAAGTTTTTTGATATTTTAATTATCATCTAAAAGTAAATCAATCAGCCTGGGCAGTACCCTAATTCAATCAACCGATTGATCTGAAGAAATTTTCTTATTTTCTTTAAATATATTTAATTTTATGAAATAAAAATATTCTATAATTCATATAATAAATGTCTACACCAAATGATAGTATATTAAGATTATAAATTATATATCTAAAGATGAATTAATTATTTTTACTTTATGCATATTAATAAAGAATAAATATAGTAATTTTCAAAAAATTAAGATTAATTGATTGATTATGCAATTTAAAGAATATTTTTAGCTTTCAATATTTTCTTTTAAAGGCAAAAATATAAAGACCGAGATTTTATTTGAATTGAGATTTTATAAATATAGAGACCGACATTTTAATGTTGTTCGTTGGTTTTAAGAAAAAATAAAAACATACGCATTTAATAAATCTTAACTGGATTTTTTAAATAATAAAATGAATTAAAGCCCGAAATTTAAGGTAACCTTTAATGATGTATGATTTTTAAAGAAAAAAATAAGAAAAATAATAAAACTTACTATTTATAGGCTGTATTAAATTCTGATTTATTTTTTTGCTACTATATATATATATATAGGATGTGGTTCAAATGAGAACCAAGTTCTAGCGTGAGAACCGTGAGAATCGCTATTTATAGTTGCAAGTAGTGCTATGATTTATTGTGTTTTAATGCTATTTTTAACATTGATTTATTTTCTTAAAAATAGCAACACAATTTATAATAATATTTGTGAAAATTATAGCACCATGTGATATTAAAAATAGCATCATACACAATAAAAACTAGCATCAAATACGGTTCTCACGGTTCTCACACCAGGACTAGTTTTTATTTGAACCACTCCCTATATATATATATATATATATATATATATATATATATATATATATATATATATATATATATATATATATATATATATATATATATATATATATATATATATATATATATATATATATATATATATATATATATATATATATATATATATATATATATATATATATATATATATATATATATATATATATATATATATATATATATATATATATATATATATATATATATATATATATATATATATATATATATATATATATATATATATATATATATATATATATATATATATATATATATATATATATATATATATATATATATATATATATATATATATATATATATATATATATATATATATATATATATATATATATATATATATATATATATATATATATATATATATATATATATATATATATATATATATATAAAAAAGAAATAGCTCCCGTAGACAGAGTAATACTATGAACCTTAAAAAGACATTTTCAAATACTAACATACCAAGTACGTCGATTCTCATTCAAATTATTTCATGGAACTACATAGATTTTAATACATATACACATATACAAGCTCGCTTATTCATCATATCAGTTGTTGAACGTGGGGTAATACGCTTCCCTTGCAATACCCGATAGCCCCTCCTCTGCACCAACGTCTCTGAGCATCCTCACGTACCCCTGCTCGCCCCAATCCTGGCCCCACGAGTTCTTCACGAGCCAATAATTAGTCCCATCAGCATCCGTGCCGTAACCCACGATCGTGATGTCGTGGTCCAGGACGTTCCCGCAATCTACCGCGAGCACGCCGCTCGTGTAATCCACAAACTCGGTGCAGTTGGCGTCGATGCTGGCCGACACCGGCTGACGTGCAACGGCCGCCATCAGGGCCGTCTCGTTGTTGGGAGGGACCTTCTCGTAGCCTGAGATTGTCACGGCAGGCTCGTAAGGCTGGCACGTTTTCCCGGAGCCATCGTACGGGTAGCTGGAGTCGGTGGCTAGGCCTCCGGCACCGATGATATAGTCGAACGCGGTCCACACGTTGCCCCCACTACAGCTGTCCCCCTCGTCATCACAGTCGACGAGCTGCTCCACGGACAGCGGGACCAAAATGCCGGTCCGGATTTGAACGATCCCCTCCACGGCCGCCACGGCCGAGAACGCCCAGCAGCTCCCTCAAGTGATGAAAACAAAACAACAAATTAGTGAATTTATTGATAAATTTGAATATAAATGAATATGCATGCATAGATGGTACGTACCACAGGGTGACCCTTGGTTACGAACAGGAGTCACTGCGCCTTGGTTGCGCCAGTCAACACTTTGAGGAAGGGGTATTTGATCAGAAATAACAGGTGTGATGATGCTTAAGAATGTCAGAGCCACTGAATAAGAAGCCATATTGTTGTATACTGGATGGGTGAACTCAACTATTTGTCCTTCTCTCGTGCTCCTATATATAGGGGAGGAGGATTTCAAATTTAATTATAAGCTAATAAAACTTTCAAATTTACATGTATCAATAGGGGGCAATTCCCCCCCTTCTTAAATTTACTATTATAATTAAAAATTTTAATTTCCCCCCTTTTAAATTATTTTTTGCACCTCCAGATTTTTTGTTTTTAAACGCACTCACAAAGCCAACAATTGTAATTATAAGGTAACTTTTTTTATGCATTTTTGTTGTATTTTACAAATTATGTCATGTCTTTTGCCTCCTCTCAACTAATTTTCGTCTGCGGGCCAGATCCTAGACGAGGCCCAATTGGTCGAACGTCTAGGAATCTCGCCTATACAAAAATAGTGACGTTTATGTGTAAAATAAGTCCCTAACGCAGTCTAGGTGAAGGGTACGTAGGTGTTGAAGGCTTGAGAGCCAAAAATGCGATGCTAGAAGAGTTAATATTAGAAAATCATGCAACATTGACATAAAAACTATAGCTACAAGGTTGCCAATGCAAAAATGGTAAAGTTTACTTACAGACGGCCTAAACGGAGTCTAAGTAACGGCACCAAGGTGTTGAAGGCTTGAAAACCAAATATACGGAGCTAGAAGAGCTAGTATAAGACAATCATGCAATATTGACATTAAAAAACAAACAAGATGTATATAATTGCTAGCTAAGAATTTAATAAAATTCTTTTTCTTTTTTTGCCTTTTTCGTCACTTTTGCATTAATCAAGCAATTATAATTTTTATTTATTTTATTATATAATTACTACTATTAACTAATAATAAAGTCACATTAAATGTTGTTCTATTCTAAAGCTTTTTTTTAACTATTTATTTAAATTATTATTTTTTTCAAATCATTAAGTATGTTTTTTTTATTATAACTAGTTAAGTATTTTTAATCTCATTAACCCTTTAAAATTTCATACACAATTGCTATAATAATTTGAATATTATTTTTTCCAATTAATTGGTCATAATTAGTTAGCCAAGATTGCATCAATTTAAAGATTCCTATGTAAGTTAAATAGTTTATATTATCGTTCATTTTTAGTAGTGGTGAAATTTATAAAATGTGGTATGCTCCTTATCGAACTTATGATTATAAATATTATATTAACACACATATAAATAACATAAAAACACACATATATATAACATCGGTTTTGCTATGAAGCCAACAGTTGGCCGGCTTCATAGTGAAGCTAACCTTCTATATACAACAAGTAAACCTACTATATTAATAAAATTAAATTAGTATTATGGCTTCATAGCAAAACTATATATAACATATAAAATTTTATTTGTATATACATGTACACAAGATCGTAGTATAGTAAACAAGGCTGATACTGTGATCTTGTATACGGAGTTCAAAATTCTTGACGTTGATTTTTCCAGCCTAACATAGTCTAATTGATGATGCAGATGGGCACAAATTCTCATACCTATAGATTCCACAACTAAACAATTAATTACTATGAAGTTATGTCAAAATAGATGGCAAAAACAATTAATTAATATGAACTTAGGTTAATGTATATATAGTTTAATGGGTTATTACTTGCGCCATGTGCTTGGCTTGATAATATAATTTCCTTTACAATTCTTTCTCTGTACCAAAATTTACATGTTTTTTTTTGTTTTGATACCTCAAATTTTANTTTTTTTTCCAACGTCAATTATATTAATAGCTTAAAAACTCGAAAGTGTTTTTTACTATGTGTATTACTACAACGTTAAAATATTTACTATGTGTATTGTTACAAATTATGATAAACAAGCGAGTAATATGTCGAAAAGCCATGTAAATTATAAGTTTAGAAAAAAATATTTAAAAAAAATTATATATATTATTATAATTTGTGATGACGTATGAGTAAGGGAAGACAGAGAAGTATTTTTATGAGTGTTATTATTGATAATGTCTTAATATGATTTTCAAAATATATTATTATAAATTTTGATGACGAGTGAGTTAGAGAAGAGAGAGAAGTATTTGTGAGAGTATTTTTATTGATAATGTTTTAATATGTTAATTTTTTATATTTATTAATTCTAAATAGGAACTATTTAAACGACAATTATTTTATAACGAATAAAATTCACATATAAATATATAATTAAACTATTACATATCATAATAATAAATAAACGAAGTGATAAAATAAATATTAATATTTAAATGTATTTTTATACTAATTAATATTTTTTTACTAATTTAATTTATAATTTGTTATTATTAATCTTGTACATCGCATTGGCTATCCAGGAGATGATAAACGATATGTAATTTTCTCAAGTTTTTACATAAAATTATGTTCTAGTAGCCCAGCCCACTGTTACTGGTTCATTAGCCGGCCCATTACTATGTGTATAACCATTTCTCAGCCCAATCCTCTAAATAGTTAGAACTAAGCAACGTCGTTTGTTTTACCAGTTGTAAGAGACTTTTGTGCCGACCGTGAGGAAAAATCAATCGATCCTGCCGAAAAAAGAAAAAAAAAACTCTTCAAACTATTCCGGTAAGCATATTCAACTTCATCTCTCCGGTGTAGTTAAGTATTATATGCACAACTTTAATAGCTTTGGCTACCTTTATTTTAGAAAATCTAATGTGGTGAGAATTGACTATATTCAAAACCCTAAATTCGGATTTTTTATTGTTGTTGTCGTTGTTCGTATTGGTGTGTGAGTATTAACTTTCCGATGAGATCCTCAGTCAAATTCTTGTACGCGGTTTAATTACATAATCTAATCCTTGTTGGGCACTTTGTTTCTTTAAAGGTTGTGCTGAATTGAGAATAACGAACTTTTCTTGTTAGGATTGAAGAATTAGAGGCCAAGCTTAGAAGCTTTGGAGTGCTTCTATGTTAACTCAGATATTATATTTTGATTATACCTTTCTGCCAATATTTGTTGTTGTACCCCCAAAACATTGGGGTTTGTGGCTGTTTGTCTGTGTAGAAGTTTTCCTGCTTGTCTGTTTTGAGATCATAGGATTAATTAAGAAAAAGCAAACCCTATCTAGTGTACGAAAAATTCAAATTTTGTTTCATGGTATTTTTTTTTTTTTTTTATACTGTTTTGTAGATTTTTGCAAACATTCAAATGGCAACACCAATGGAAGGGATTCCAGATAACGTGGACTCAGGATCGGTTCCGAAGCCTTCGGTCATTTACCGTTGCAAGAAATGCCGAAGAATTGTTGCCACAGAAGAGTATATCATTCCCCATAACCGTGGTGAAGGACAAAAGTGTTTCAGAGGGAAATGGAAAAACGACCCTGAAATGGAAGCACCGACTGATTGCTCGTCTATTTTCGTGGAGCCCATGAAATGGATGCAAACACGTAAAACTTTGTATTTGACACCCCCAAAATTCCTTTCACTATCCGTTTAAAGTGTATTCCTTTCAAAAACAAATCAAGAATTGTTTTGTATTACCTTCTTCTTATTATAATTAAATTTCACCCTTATCTGAAATTAGTTTGAACCTCAAGCTTTTTTTTTAATGGTGTGTTGTATTGGCAGTGGAGGAAGGTTACTTGGGAGACAAGCTTCAATGTTTCGGTTGCAAGACTCGATTGGGCACGTTCAGTTGGGTGGGCTTGCAGTGCAGTTGTGGGAGGTGGATTAATCCCGCATTTCAGCTTCACAAAAGCCGTTTGGATGAGTGTCGTGTTTAAGAGGCTAAGATCTCGATTCTCGTTTCATCTCATTGATAGTGAGGGCATTAGGGGTGATCTGTAAATGGGTCGACGAGATTTTTGCCCTTTTGATATTTAGCATTATGGAATGAGAATATGTGCTTAAGCCTTTGTGAGTTAATGCTGATTGTGTGTGTTAAATGAGGATGTTCTTTTTATAGAAATGTATTTTCATGGGAAATTCTTTTGATATGTCTTAGTCAATTGTTTAGCATTAGATTTTTCGATTATGTTTACACTTGTTTTATTTTTATTTATTTATTTATTTATTACCTTGCAAGAAAAGTGGAAAAGTAAATTTTGGCCATTTTTAATATATTTACTGAGCTTATTTCATAAAAAGATCATCAGAGGAAGATGAATGCATACGTCAATATTTGTACCGACCTTATTTCATAAAGCAAAGGAAAAATAATGCCTACTCAGATATTCTTTTCTTGACGTTCTACCCAAATTGCTTCCATGACTATGTATGAAAAGCTCAAACTGTTTTCCCGAGTTATCAACACGTCTTTCCGGGACGAATATGAATATGTTTTGAGCATTTCATGTAGTTGAGAATTTTGAAGTATCAAGACAATCTTCCTCAGATCTTCAACGTACTTATATTTGGCTTACAATGATATAATATTTAATATATTTAAAAACATCTATGATATACAGCACCAGTGGTCTAGTGGTAGAATAGTACCCTGCCACGGTACAGACCCGGGTTCGATTCCCGGCTGGTGCAATCTCTTTTTAGTCTTATCTTTTTTCTTGTACGTCCTTTTCTATTATGCCAGGCAGCCATCTTTTTTGGTTGAGATATGAGCTTTTCTTTTCCTTAGATGACGATGAAAATTGAAGAAAGAACTACAAAATTATTCCTTTTAGTTTTTAACATATCAGATTTCGTTTTCTGTTTTGCAGCTATTAGTCGCCAACATATATCAAGTATCAATACACCGTTTGTGTCAGCTTATTGCTAACTTCAGTTGCCATTACAAAAATATACTTAATTAGTAAATAAACTAACCACTTTCGTAATCTGATGTAATGTGTTTAGAATAATTAGATGACCAAATAATTCACCATGATATTTTATGGCTTCCATTTCTCACTCCTCATGAGTCCAAAGGATTATGATATAGTATGGAGAGGATAGTTTTAAAGTTGTCGCTCTTATTTTAAATTTCATGTACGCATAGTTCGGTTGATCATTGTATATGGACTAGAACGAGTTATTTCTCATTTCATGTTATCAAAAGATAGAAGGCCTTTAAAGCTGTGATTTGAT
>BKCP01004516.1:1477131-1487996 GCA_008636005.1 Striga asiatica | reverse complement strand
AATTGTAGTAAAAAAAAAAGGAAAAATTGTAGTAGCCCAAGGGGGGCAGGTCAAACGATTCCCAACCTCGGGGTTCCTAAAATCCTACCCCAGGTAGTTAGATTTCATGGAGAAGGTTGGAAATACGGTCGGTCGAATAGGAGGTGATGGGGTTAGGACTTAGGTCTGATCACCCTCACTAAAAGAGACGGGGCTTTGGTCTTTTCGCATGTGACCACGGTGACTTGGTCGGCGAGGCGGTAGCAAGGCGCTCTCTTATGGAGTGTGAGGTCAAAGAAGAGGTGCTATTAGATTTTGTCATGTTCGCCGGAATTTTATGAAACGACATTAAGGAGAAGATGGGCAGTCGCTGGAATCTTAGAGAATAAAATAAAAAAGGATAAAGAGAGGAAAAATGGTGAAAATTTCAGTTATACGTACCCATGATGTTCGACATTGTGGTTGCAAGAGGAGATATGAGAATTGGTGAAATTGCCCAAAAATTCTTGAGGTTGTCGGAGCATTCCTTGCTAAGGCAAGCTTTAGAATGTGAAGAAGGTGAAAAACTGGAGTGCACAGATCCACACAACTTTTATAAGGAGGAGAGGAAATGCACAGATCGATGTCGTAGATAAGCCATTAGATCTGTAATGGTTTGGATCGACTAATGGAAATGTATTTGACAGATGTCAAAAGTCGGAGGATTGGGAGCACTAATTTTGAAAACAGATATATCTACGGTGTAAATTAAGGGAGTGTGTAAAGGGGTTTCCAAAAAGACGTTCTGATAGGCATAGGTTATGCATTTTAAGGCATTAAAGACTGGTGCGTCGGCTGGACGCATAGAGAGCATTAATGAACAAGTTTGGGTAGCTTGTTCAAGAATGGGGAGCTAGATGATATAACATCTAGAATAGCTCGCTGAACCGGCATGAGTGGTTAGCTCAGTCGTAGATAGTTCAGTAGAGCTCAATCCACTCTAGCACTTGCACCTGCCAAGAAGCCTCACGTTAGGCGGCTCAGGGTTCAGGACAATACAGTTCAGGTAGCTCGAAGGTCGGGAGGCTTAAGAGGCTCGGGTACCAGAGAGACCTAGGTAGCTCGGAAGTTTGAAGACCTAATTAGGAGGATATAGGAGAAACTTAATGACCTGTAGGTAGGTGGGGTTGAGGTTGTGGATGGTTACGACCTGTATAAGACTTGTGGCAGGTAGGTAGGAGGTCGTACCTCTAGACCTAGGAGTCATGCAGCAAGATGGGAGAGAATACTTCAAAGATGAGAAGTGTATGTCGTTAAGGACTCCTAGATTCAGAAGATCTTTCCACTTAGGAAACTTGATATAGGATGATCTCTTTTCTAACTTTGATCACAAAGTTAAGCGTCAGGGACTTTTCCGCTGGGACCTCTCCCAATGTATTACCGGTCATTGGAGCTTTGCGCTGGTGCTAGTTTGCGGTTCAATCGATTCGAGGCAATTTGCATATCAGTTGGTGGGGGGTTTTAATTTAATCGTTGTTGAGTGTTGGTTAGAGGTGATGCATGCAGTAGCTAATAGACGTTTCCATTTAAATTTCGACTGCTTAATTAGGTGATGCAGATGTATGTGTACTGTGGCTGATGAATTCTTCCTGATATAAATTTCGTAGCCTTTCACGAAGGTGGGCTGATGAAGAACGGGTTGATAACATTTATAAAATAGGCCCATTTCATTATCTATAACCCATATGCCTTCTTACAGCCCATGTATGTTAGATGGATTCTCTCTCTTTCTGCGTCTCTGTTTTTTTTTTTTTTTTTCTAACCAGCATTTGCCTACTTAATTCTCCGACTGCGGCCAACTGATCTACCAGTTTAGCCTTTGTCATTCCAATCAATCACTTCCAGAGATCCACCAGCGGCGGCTCCGACATCCGAAAATCGAATTCATCTGCCCAATTTCCCACCTTCATTGTTCCACTGGTCGGCGGTTCCGTAATCGGTATATACACTTGAACTTCATACCAGGGCCGTGGCCTTACAGCACCCGTATCTAAAGTTTCCGGGTTTATGCTGTATTTTAGGGCAATTTTCAGCTTTTTTTTTTTCGTTTATTCTGTTAGTTCTGAGCTGTGCACTTATTGTTTGGTTAAAAGGTGGTAAGCAATTCATAATTTTGTTCTTGTAGGACAGATATATGTTATTTTTAGGAAGTTTATCTTTGTGAACCTTATTCTCAATGATCATGGTGAAATCTAGTCAGTCTCATGTGAGAATATGATGTTCGCCTCATCTCGTCATTTTACCTTTTATTCTTTAGTTGGCGAGTGGATGGGTTTGTTTTCTTTTTAATTCTCTATTACTCCCTTGGTAGCTCCATTTGAATATATTGACTTTGAATTGTCATCTTGAGTACCATTCTGTGTGGACTTCGTATTTTACAGTATATGATCCTGGAATTTGTATTCCAACTTTGACAATCCTCTCTGGCCTCTTTACTAAGTCTTGAGTCACTTAGTGTGGATCTTGAATTATATTCTTGTTCATTTTAACCCTCATTTCTAGTTTTGAAAGTTTTTGGCCGCGTTGTTGTTTTACTCGATGCATATCTTTTGATAACTCGTGTATCCTACCTCCCAGTTTTTCTTGAGATATTTGCATAGATTCAGATCCTTTGAATTTTGCTATATTAGAAACCTCTTGATCCCATCACATACTGTTCAACTTCTTACTGTTAGTTTATTGTGGTCTGTCAATGTGTTCCTTTTCCAAAGAAAGTTTATTATAAACTTGTTCGTTGAGGTATCACCGTAAGACGAGCATGCAAACCCTAAGTACTTTCGGATGTATTATGGGAAAGAGAGAACAGACTCGGCTCATTTCATTCTATTTTACATTTCCAATGCTTTCCCGACCAATTTTCAGTTTAATTTGTTGTTTTCACTTATGCTTCCAGGCTCCAGCACATTTAAACACCCTAAGGTATATTTGGTTAACTTATTAATGAATTTTATTTACTTCATCGGCCGAGTGTTCATCCCGTATTTATAATATATATACTTCTTTTGTTATATTTATTATACCTTGCGACAATCCTATTTATCATTTTTTTTAGCAATATTATTTAAAAGCCTACTTAGTCGAGCTCCCAAGTTTTATTTCACTGTTAAGTTGAATATTACTTTATCGAGTAATCTGTTATTGCAATTCTCCAAGCGTAAGTATCTCTCTCCTTTGTGAACCTACCTATCAGTAATTCCTTCTTGGATCCCTGGAAGGTTTCCCTTGCAGCTGAACCGATTCATTTGTTTGAAAAATGGATTACGTTTCAATATCTGTATGCAATGCTGAATCTTTGTAAACACTGATGGGCCAGAGCATCCCTATGGATTGCACAAGTGATATTGACTTTGGAAGTAAGAGCTTGCTGTACTTCTAGTTGGTGATTATATATGACACTTTGAGAGTATTAATTCTTTCTTTTGTCATTTACCCATGGCTGAATCATTCTCTATTTCGAGTGAGTGCCGAATTTTACTTTCCCAATGTTCTCAGCTTCACGCTTGCTTTGAGAAAGAGTTGTATTCTCGTCCTTTCTCCTTTTCACAGTGTTTGTCTTCTAAAAGATATTCCGTGCTCTTGCTTATTGACTGTGTATTTGAGTTGAACAAGATCTTTATCCTCATTTGAAGAATAATTCTGAATGGATCTGTGCATCATGTTCCTTAGCAGTGGTTCACGATATGTCGATATATATTTGAAAAACATAATCATGGCAAACATTTCGAATTTTTTACCTATAGAAAACAGAGAAATCATTATGGGCTCTCATTTTATTTGAGCCAGAAGCATTAAAGAAGGTTCTTGCTTTAATGAATTCCTGTGTAGTGGGCCTAGTAACTGTACACACTTGTATAGCTTTTACCAAATGGGTTTGTGCTAATAAGCAGCGGAGGAGTTACAAGCAAATTAGGTGCTTTACGTGAGCTTTGAAAGTTTATTCCAAAATGTGTAAGCTAACTTGTCCTTCTTCTATGACACTGTGTGAGCCCACTCAGCTGATGATAAAGGAAGGATTATCTCTTTCTTTTATGTATTATTCTAACACCCCTAACATTGCTATGTAATTCAAATCCGCCTAATTTCTGGGTCAAAGTCGAGGAACGTTAACTTATTCTTCTCCTTTCTTAGTATTATAACTTTTCCATGCTGTGTCTCAGGAACCTTTGAAATACGGTCCGGACTGCTAGCTTCAATTCATAGTTTTGAGGACTGACTAACCCCACGGATATGTTGTCATATTTGGCTCAGCCTGGTATAGCGAGCAAGAAAAGGCTAAATTCATCAAAATCCAAACTTGAAGAAAAAAGTTAAAGTGTTCCAATGTGTTCTCCATAGCTGTTTGAAGAATTCACAGTAAAAAAATACCCAAAGCTCTTCTCCGATGGCAGATAAATCAAGACCTAGTACATTGACTGTTTACCTCTATGTTCCCAATGTTATTGGTTAGTCTCAATTAATCAGCTACTTTATACTTATTACTCCATTTAATTTGTGATTTATTAGCACTTCTATTTGTAAAGGATCCTGTGATTTTCTGTGTTTGCTAGGCTATGCGAGAATTATAATGAATTGCTTTGCATTCGCAATATGCTTTGAGAACAAGCGTCTTTTTTCTATTCTGTATTTCATCAGGTGAGATTTCTATAATTTTCCTTTTTTCTCTTTTTCTTTCCTTGGACCGGGTGAGAATGTCATCTAACTTGGGTTTTTATTCTTCAGTTTTGTATTTGATGCATTGGATGGTTGGTTTGCACGCAAATTGAATCAAGGTTAAGGTTTATGGTTTGCTGTTCAATTTGGATAATAATTATCCGATATGAATATGAATTAGGAGTGTTGATTAATTTTTTGGTTAACTGATAAAAAAAAATGGTCAATATAAAATGGAACTTTAATTTGGCATTTCATGAAGATCCTGTTAAGGTTATTATTCAAAATGTTGATTTCTGGTGGAATGGAATCAGATTAGTCCAGCTTTGTTGTTAATCGTAATAACTATCCACACATTTTCTATTTCAGTTTCAACTTTTGGAGCTGTTCTTGACATGGTTACTGATAGGTATCAAGTCAATTGATTCTATGACTATTGCACGCTTGTACTTGTTAAATCTTTATGTTTTTATGCTCATCTCTCATGCTGTTCTCTTGACGTCCAGAATAAGTACTGCCTGTCTCTTGGTTATTCTATCCCAAGTTTATAGGTAATTCCGCTTTCTCTGTTTTTTCAAAATCGTTATTTGTACCTTCCCAATGAATAGTAGTTCTAACACTGATTTTCTACTACTTACAGGCCTGGATTTATTTTCTTGTCATTACTTGCTCTAGATATTGCCAGCCATTGGTTGCAAATGTATAGGTAATTACCTTGCTCCAAAGTTTACGTGTCCCGTATCATGTCTTCACAACGCAATGTTGGGGTTTTACTTGTGTGGATGCCTTCTTATTCATAAGCACTTCAAATTTTCTTTGCTTGTGTCTATTTATTTTTCAGTTCCTTCTTGGTGGGGAAAAGTAGTCATAAGGATGTCAAAGATAGCACCAGCTGGCTGTTCAGGCTTTATTATGGAAATCGGAAGTTCATGGGTTACTGCTGTGTGTCTTGTGAGGTAAATATTTTTTGCACTAGAATTTATTTCTCCTCCCTCATTTTGGAATTTTCTTTATTGGTTGATTTGGTCGGCAGGTTCTTTACATTGTTTTGTTTCTTTTGGGAAAGAATCAGCCTGAGAATATCAGTGAAGTAAGCCCAAGCCTCATTATAACGATGTGTTATTAATATGGCAAAGCGATTCATAAATTTATGGCACTTATTTTCACCTGTTATTCTCAGGTTTTAGTAAATGCGGCTATGCAAAGCTGGCTCTATTTTCCTCTGCTTTCATTGACTCTTATTGGATGGGCAATCAAGCAACTAGTCAACGTTATACAGGTATGTTCATTAGTAACTCAGTTAGCAACATTAAATTAATAATTTTTTGTTATGTTTCCATTTCTTTGGTTTATTACAACCTGGAACATCTTGTACTTGTATTTGTTGAATATTATTTGTAGAGCCGATAAATATGAGACATGTAGCGTAGAAGGTGATGATTGCTCATCTTATGCCACCACACAAGCACCTGATAAATCTTATCACCAAATACATTGAAGAAACATTTCCTATGCTATTAGGATCTGGTTTTCAATAGAAGTTTTTTGATAGTTGTTCATTTTGTTTACACAAATTCAGAAATAATGTACGTATGATATATGTTTTAACATTCTGAATTACATGTTTAAGCAACTTATCAAGTGTTACATTGATCTTGAGAGGTTTACATGTATGTTCGGCATTCTCACGAAGACCTAGTTTAGAAAAAAATGCTTGGGCTTTTTCTTTTTCGCTTTTTTTTTTCCCACAAAATGGTGAATGGCCTCCTTTTCCAGATTCTCTTCTGCATTTAATTATTTCATAATGTTGAATCCTAATTTAACTTGCTCGATTGTTTCATGGGGGCAGATTAAGACAGCCGCTGATGCCTGCATTCATTACGACATTGATAAGCAGCGGTAGAAAGCATTGGTGCATTTGGCTTTTTCTCGGTACTTTGGCGTTGACCTTGGCTAAATTGACATGCGTTCTTGAACTTCTCATAATCGAGACTCATTTGAATCGGTTTCGTGACTGAACTTGGAAGCAAACCTTGTGTCTTGAGGAGCAAAAACACTGAAAAGAAACATCATGTGTACTCATTGTTCGAAATCCAACCAGTTGGGCTCTTGTTAAAGTTACAATAAGGTATAATGAAGCTGATAGTTGAACCCAATCTTTGAATCAATTTGTGCTTAGATTGTTGTTTCCTTGTTCAAATTATTGTAACTCTTCATGCATTGTGGTTTCATTTATCGTGTAGACGTTCATTTATTGTGGTTCCATTCATTGTGCTTTTTTTTTATTTATTTATTTATTTTCTTTTAATTATTATGTGAAGATACTTTGATTCTTTTAGGGGTTAAATAAAAAAATTGTAACGTTGTTCTTTAGCCATATCACATGAATGAAAAGCAGCTTTGATATTTTGTATATAATTCATTAGTTGTATCCAAAGTGGTCCTCTACACGGCAACTTGAAAGCCCACTTACGAGCTAATTATAACCGCAAACAAAGCCCATCATGAGTCTGCGACCGGTTTAGTTGGGCCCACCCGTTAGGAGAATGGCGTAAAGTTGACTCCACCTGGCCGCCACCCAATTACATGCCAAACGGAAAAAAAACATATTCCAACAATAATTGATTGAATAATAATTTGCGTATAAAGGTGGTATGAGTAGTTTGTTTCGATTAAAGTTTGAGTTTGATTTATTCTTTTATTTAAATAAGTCAGAACTCAAATAATTAAATAAGATTGTTTATTAAATGAATCGCTCGAGTTTGTCTTGAACAACTTATTTATTTATTTTATTGAATTTAAAATAAAATAATCGAGTTGAATTATTGGTGGGCACCCAATTAAATAGGTTTAATAAACAATTCGAATAGTCAAGTTGTGCTTTCACAAATTTAAACAGCGACGCTCGAGCCTAGCCAACTCGTTTATTGAACTAGCACGAGTTACTCTGCTCGGCTCGAATAACACCCCTATTTTTGTTTAGTTGTTACTTTAAACCCAATTATATTTGGTTAGTCTAATGTTGCATAATCTTTGTGCTATTATATAAACAAATTAATTAAAGGGGAAATAAAGGAAAAAAATGAGAGGCTCACTAAACCAAGAAAAGGTTAATAAGATTCGTTCATTGCTTTAAGTATGGACAATAGTATTTTTAATTATTTTCGATAAAATATTAGTCTACTTAGACTTTTGTCTTTGAAATATTATGTTATGAAGATTAGGAGTTTACACCAAGATCGGAAAGGTCTGAACTGTCAGCATACACTAACAAATATATGGACAAGGTTGATTAACCTAACGATAGAATTTTGTTCAAGTAGGCCATGGATGAAAAAAAAAAATCATTAGAAAAGGTTAACAAATCGGATAACAACGTTTTGGAGGTTGTGTTTGGATGTAATGGGATGGCATTTCATACTTATATTCAAGAATCTCAAACCGATCAACCTACTGGTTTAATTAATATCTCATATTGTTTCAGTCGATATTAGTTAGACCTAAACGGTTAGATTTCATATTTATCTAGTAGATGTATACTTTTAAAAATATCATATCTAAAAAACAAAAAACACAAAAATATGGTTATTTCATAACATAATCGGGTATTTTTATTTAAAAGGTATAATAGGTTGACCCCGCTTTAGTCTGGTGCATACAAGAATTTTTACTTGAAATAAGTATTTTTTATTAGTTATTTCACAAAGTCATATTCTCAAATCCAGATTTTCTATTTAGATGGAAAAATAAAATATACGTATGATATATGCATGTGATCATTTATCTATTTTCAACCCAAAATCTATGTCATGAGACTCAAAGTCATAAAGCATGTCTTTGTGTTGAGTTATTTTAAAGATATTACTGGATTTAACTTGCATAAGAAAATACTAGTAATAGTTATAACATATGGAACCTTTTCCCAAAAATTTTATGTGCAAATTACATACTTATAAAAAGATCTATTAAATTTGCACATACAATTTAGTGTAAATTTAGTACAATTTTATAATTATGTAATTATAAGTATGTAATTTGACAATTGACAACTTTTTAAGTATGTAATTTTAAAATTGTAGTAATAATTATAAGTATGTAATTTGACAATTGTCAACTTTTTATATGAAATTTGCACATACAATTTAGTGTAAATTTAGTAGTAATAATTATATTTTCTTGACTATTCTATCATATAATAGTTATTATAAAACTAAATAATTATATTTTACATTAAATGGTATATGAAAGTTACATAAACATAAAAAAAATATATTTTAATTTAATTTTTAAATTTTTTTATTCTGAAATCAATATTATCTTCTTTTTTTTTTCATTAAAAATGTTTTTTAGGAAATTAATAGGTTTTAACGGTGTAGTCGAACCCCTCAAAAATGTATAAGTAATTATTATAATAGCAAAATTAATACTTATTAAGCTAATTAGTTAGTCATGATTCCTCAATATGATGAAAATTATAGTAATATTCATTACATTTTATCAAATCAGTATAGTGATTCATATGCAATTAAATCGTTTTGTAATGTTTATTTTTACTAATGTTCAAATTTTTAAAATATATAATACCATTATAAAATTTTTATTTTCAATATTATATACATACATATAACTTATAATATTGTACTTATATTTGTGCATATACACATAATTGAATACTAATTAGTTTGTCTTTTTTGTAGTACAATTATATAACAAAATAATTTAAAACATTATTATACTTAAATAATATAACATATAATTGTTTTATTCAACATTAATTGAAAAAAAAAAAAATGAGTAAGAAAATTTTACAATTTGCTTTAACTTGATAGCCTCGCTATCCAATTATTTATACATAATTTAATGTTACGCTTGTAATTTAGGGGTCTGATTGGGCGGCAGGGCTATGCAGCATAAGTGCAAAAAAGGTCTATTATTACATGGAGTCATCATTAATAAAACAGTTAGGAGTAAATGAGAGTAAATGAAATTTAATTTCACGAGTACTTGTTAATTAGGGCTTCTTTATAGCCTGTTTCTAGTAATTATCAACGTCACTAGAGATTTTGGAATAGGATTAACTAAACCTAATGAAGTGTTTATAAACAAAACACTTAATTTGGGCATATGTTTACTTTAATCAGAGGGCTAACGTGCAAATTAATCCTAAGCTCCTTTACCAAAATTGTTAATTTTGTTTTCTTTTAGCTACATCACAGTCACTGAAGTAAATCAGAAGTCCAGTTTGAGATCACTACAATATACATATATATAAATATATTATTCTATTTCGGAAAAAAAGATATAATAATTGACTTATTAATTTAGGGGTAAAAAAGATGGAGAGATGACACATATATATAATTCACGTAATTGCATTAGCGAATGAGACAAGTTTAACAGACTAATCCATCCAACTAAACCCCCACACGGAAGATCTTGACAATTACATGTTTAGACTATTATGGTTAATTGTGATAACAGATTGATATGTTATGATTAAAAATAAATAAATAATTGTCACTATACACGTTAACTAGTTCTACCGGAAAATTAATAAGCCCAATATATATATTAAACACGTTTCTTCCCCTTTTATGTTTTTCTGACACTTTACTTTAATTCCATTTCTTTTCTATTTTCTCTACGTGCCACCAAAAAGTCATCATATTCCATATTTCCAACGTCAAAGTATGCTAATCAATAGAAATTTCAAAAAGTATTCCAATATTTATAATTTTCATTGGAAAATTACAGCCAATATTCCAACAGAGATCAACAGTAAAAGCTTGTGTTTAACATTGATTTTTTCTTTCAGTTTTAGTTAGAATTTGATGTTTACGATTAAGTTTTTTCAGCCGTTTATTCTTGCAAGAAATTCCATCGAAATATGCAAGTTATGTTGAAAATATTTTCTTCGCTGATAATTTCAACTTTTGAATTGCCAAAGTTCAACAAAAATCCCACTAAAAAATTGATTCATATGGAATATTTTTGTTGGAATTTTTCAATCGAACTTTTATAACATTGAAGTATCCATTACAATTGCAGTTGAAATATATAATGAAATTTTTTCGTTCACATTTAACAAATTTATTGTGAACCAAAAATTTGTTAATTTAAATCAAACATTATTAATTACACAAAAGATTATAACATATGGAACCTTTTCCCAACAGTAGCGTTTGAGGATTTTTGTT
>BKCP01004516.1:1466603-1477100 GCA_008636005.1 Striga asiatica | reverse complement strand
ATCGGAGCATGTATTGTTTCATACGAAAACAAGGACCAATTAATATATCCAGTCAAATAATAAAAAGTGGCATTAACACTGAGATTTGAAAATTCAATATAAATTAATCACTCGAATTTTTGCTCCTTATATTTAAACGATTATCAAACTTGGCGTCCAGCTGCGTATTCTAAAAGTGGTCCTCTGCGTAATATTTTTATAATGCTATAATGATTAGTGGTATTGAAGAACTGATATTATTGGCATTAATGGGCCAATGTTGCAACATTTTCATTTGTGGAATCATAATTTGTTTAAATACTCCTATTATTTATTGTGGCCAACTTGCTTCAACAAAGGGAAAAGTCTCACACTTTTCTCTACTTTTCTTAATATTTATATTTGATTCTGTCTTAAAAAGTTTTTCAAAAAATTATAGCATTTGAAACTTGCCCGACGCGTACCAGCTAAATACATGAATTTTCAATTAACCAATACAAATTAACTTTACATGACGATAACAGCTAGGCAAAGTAAGAAAATGGTCGTATCTGAACCGAAATTCCAATACAAAAGATTTTATTGAAATATCCAACAAATATTTCAATGGGATAGTTTTATGAAATAAAAATTTGTTTTAGTCCATGCCTTTCAAATAATTTAATAATAATTTATTTTGATAGTAAATAAATTATTGTGCAGGTAAATACTCTACATACACGCTCACTCACCCATTTTGTGATGAAATGTATTGTGCAGGTGTTCTGAAGGTGACTTAAGAAATGTGCCATCTACACATAAATTGGTAAGAGAATGCGGGTTAAACTTTGTGGGGCTATGGAATAAAAGAAAATAAAAATAGGAAAAGTAATCAATTTGTAATCAAAATTTTGGCTGGAAACAAAGTAATTTATGATTGATCAATATGTATATGTAAATTAAAAAAAAAAAAAAACTTTTCTTTAATAAGTTCTTTGAGAAAAGTAATTTTGACTGATAAATAATTTTTAGAAAATAACTTTGGGTTATAATTAAGTAACATGTGAGTGATAAAGTAACTTTTGGCTGGAGGGGTTTTGGAGCGAACATTTTCTTGCTCACGTTATGCGGGAGATTTTTAAGATACTGTTTTTCTAATTAATTTTTTACCATAGATATTTAATACCAATTTAAATACGGTATATGCTGTTTTGTTTCTTCATATTTTTCATTTTAAAATAAAATATTTCCAATATCTTTAATATAATAATGGAGTCTAAAATTGGATCTACCATATGTTTCCTTAACCTTAAGTTTGAGCAAGAATAGAATCTATATAAATTTTCCCTTAACCTTAAGTTTGAGAAAGAATAGAATCTCTCTTATTTTATAAAGATTTGTATTTAATTAAAGTAGTAATGTATTTTCATCGATAAAATATTTTGTTACTAAATAAGAAAAAGTTTTAAATATTATTTTATTTTTTTTTCTATGTTCTTTTGGTAATATTTTTTTTTATCATATGCGGTTTGGTAATCTTTTTTACCATCTATGCTGAAACTTTTATTTTTATTTTAGGTAATGTCAAATCAATAATTTATCTAAATCAGTGTTCTAGAAGTCGCTAGGTGTTCGACCAGCGCCTAGGCAGGGCAAGATTAAATACCTTATTTTTTTTATTTATTTTCACTGCCTAGAAAATAAAACTTTCTCAACTTATAATAAATCAATAAACCTAAGTCCAAATAATAATATTAGTATATTATAAGAAAACATGATAACAAAATAATGTAATTAGTATTTAAAAAAATTAAAAAAAAAAATTAAAAAATTTCCGCCGAACCCGTCTAGGCGCCGCCAAGCTGCCTAGCCGCCTAGCCCGCCTAGAAGCGCCTAGGTCCGCCTAGGCGCCGCCTAGCCACCTGACAGATTTTTTTTCAGCCGATTTATGCAAATCAGAGGCGGCCGGGTACAGCCAGGGCGCCGCCTAGACCGCCTTTTAGAACAGAGATCTAGATATGTTGATTAAATGTTTCAAATTTCTTAGATCATTTATATTATTTCTACCTAATTTATTTTTATTATTATTTTGAGAAATGTGATGTCAAGAACTTGAGATTATTTTTTTTTAAAAGTTCTACCAAATGTAGAATTTATTTGATTTGAAAATTATAAATTAGTTATATAGTTATGGATTAACGTTCTACCAAATTATAAATTTTATTTGTGTCAATATATAAAGACCTATAGGATCATACAATATGCAATAAGTTTTTTGACAAAGAGTGAATCGAGAGTGTTAAATATTCAATTAGATGGAATATCTGTTATTTTCTATTTGAGAAGAAATATTTAATAAAACTAAATTTGTACTTAATTAAATTATTAATAAGATTATGCTAAGTACATATTGGGCCATAAGATCTCCTACAAATCATATATTAGGTTATGACCTAATTATAAATACCTCATTACCTCTTCACAGTCTTTGATCTAAGAAGTGAGATACGGATCGTAACATCACACGATCTTGACAAAAACACTCTCTAGCTTTTTGGTCTGAGAATTCCTAACTTCTTCACCAGAAGGGATTCATTGGTGTTGGATCGTGCACCGGAAAACTGGATTCCATGGATACCATAGTCGAGGGCAAAACTTACAAACAACTGTAAGTTTACGTTTTCACTCACGCGACCTAGTGTCATATCGAATAGTTATAACCAGATCTTGGTTGTTGGTATGAAAATTTTAAAATTCTGCTGCGCGTGCGCTAGGTTCACACGTCTAGAATCCAACAGTGGTATCAAAGCTCAGGGTCGGTTTTTTGTAGCTGTTTGATTTAAAACTGAATTTAATTGGATCAAGAATATGCTAATTAGTTCTTTAGTTTAGTGATGATTAATCTAAAAGCAAAACAATTTGGAATTTTATGTTCGTTCTTCGAACAAGTCCGTCGCTATCCAACTCTCCCCGCCGGGATCGAAACTGATGTGGTTGGCCATCTGGATACTCACGCAATCTCGCAGCCTAGGGCTGCTGCTCTGCGACTGGACGACGGCTACTTGCAACAAAAAAAAAAAAAAAAAACATATTGTGGTTGCTAGATTTGTGCGGGTGTGACCGGCTCGAATCACGACGCCAATAGTGATGGCTTGTTGTGTGGTTGGATGCCAGAAACCCAAGCTTTGAGCTTGGGTTTGTCGCCGTTATTAGCGGATTTCAACTAAAAAAAATGACGACCTCGACTGATGGTTTGGCCACCCAACGGAGGTCGTCGTCGGTTGCATGCGGGTCTGGGACTCTGCGGCTGTCCGGCAGTCCGGAGGGGGGGGGAGGGGGTAGGACTAGATGATATGGCCCCTGCTCGGTTGAACTGGGGTAGCACTTTTAAGTAGAACATGTCGACCATTTAAGAATAGATCAGGTCAACCTACTAAGACAGAGTATATGTATAAACAAGAGAAACTTGAGCAGGACGGATGAACTACAATGGCGACCTAAATAACTAAGAGTGATCTGGAGCAAGCTAAATGAAGAAAGTAACAACTAGCTAGCAAGGTCGTGCACCTCGACATCATGATAATCGGCTATTAAATTTGGATAATGGCAAGATAATTTTGGGAACACCCGACCTAAGAGGCCGAGACCTACGAACACTGAGTATAATGACCTAAATGAAAGGGAACTTGTGAACGATACGAGATGAGCAAGGATGAATCTAATCAAGATAATGATGAATCTAATTAGGATAAGGATGAAATCAAGATAAGGGTGAATACAAAGCAAATAAGAATTAACATCAGACAGTTGGGTAGCTCCGGACAGAATGACCTTGGGCAGCTCGAGCAACTAATCTTACGGTGAGAGCTCCTTTCGACCTTTGTTTTGCAGGTAATTAGTTGTTCTCAGACAGTTGGAGGTTTCTAGTAGCCGGTTCAACCCAGATCTAACTTCCGGCACATTTGAGTTGTGTATGATAGTTTTTTAAGTCCAATTTTTAAAAAAGAAAATTATTCATGAGTTAAGAACTTAAGATAATGAAATCTATGAATAAGTGGGAACCAAAATTTAATACAATTCTAATTTCAATTCATCTTTAGGAATATTATTTTTCAAAAATATATAATTCGTGATTTTAACTATAATTAAATCAAGGATCAATGAGTAATTTTATTTATTTTTATGATAAAATAGTTGGGTTGTACTCAACAAACCAATATGCAACACACAAGCATAATTCAACTGAACATGTGGGAAAATTCTTGAATAATTTCAATCGATTTGCTGGGTCATGTGCGCCGATCAAATACAAAAGAACAAAAAAAATTAAATATATCTCACATAATTTTCTTATATTATTGATCTATTTTTGACTTCCATAAACCTAACCCATGCATAGACAAACAGAGACCCACGCCCAACCTCACACACTTTCTGTCCTATACTTCCAACATTTCCCACTAACATCACATTATAAATTATCTATAATATTTAATTATACAAAATATTAGTATCATACGTTTATTTATCATGTGGGTCAATTCTTTTTGCCATAATTTTCAAGAATGTATACTTATGAAATGTAAAATTATAAATTATAAAAAATAATTTTTTAATATAAAAATTATGTCAAATTATTGAAAATATATATCACCTAATTACTGGGTTTGTCGGAAAGTATATATTGATTAATTCGCCTAACAAAGAAACTTCTTAAATATGAGTTTTAGATGGACCTACGATTAGATAATTATATTTTTCAATAGATATACATAACTTCAAACTCAAAAGCCCTAAAAAATATTTTTAATCTAAAAAGTATTTTTTTATTATAAATACATATTTTTGTAAAAAAGAACATAAAAACAGTTTAATTTTTACACCGCCCCCAAGCAAATCACCCAACCATTTGTGACCTCCCCCACTCAATTCACATTTAATTGTATGTTTAGTTAATAACATTTGACCTATTGAGAAATAAACTAATAAAAAAAATCGTCTATAAATTACCCCATTCTACGCCCCTCTATTGCCGCCACAGGACGGACTCTGATAAAAACAAAGGAAAATGAAAAAACAAAAAACAAAAAAGCGCACGTAGAATTTATAAATTCAACAACCAGAACAAGAATTTTAAAGCCAGCTTTTTTCTTCATTCTCTTCATTTCTCTTTTTCGAGCTCCGAAAAACAAAAAACAAGAAAAGAAGGGCACACCCATCAAATGGGAAGCTCTAATAAGCCCCAAGACTGGTTTTTTCCCGCGGCCCTTCTCCTAGCGACGGTCGTACTCTCCGCACGCGCCGCCTCCGAGCAGCCGGTGCGTGGCATTCCCACCAACGGCAGCAAGCTTCTCTCCGCCGGGACTTGCAATTTGTACCAGGGCAAATGGCTCTATGACCCTTCAAACACCCTCTACAACTCGGGCTGCCCGTTTATCGACCCCGAGTTCAACTGCATCAAGTCGGGTCGACCCGACAAAATCTTTCAGAACTATGCCTGGAAACCAGATTCTTGCAACTTGCCCAGGTACCACAAATTTCCCAAAACCAAAATATAAGAAAAAGACTTGTTTTATTTGGGTAAAAAAAATGTTAATTTGTTGTTGAATCAGGTTTAATGGGTCGGATTTTCTGGAGAGATGGAAGGGGAAGAAGATAATGTTTGTGGGTGACTCACTGAGTCTGAATCAGTGGGAGAGTCTGGTTTGTATGATTCATGCTGCTGTACCTAATTCTAAATACAGCTATGTCAGACAGGAGTCACTTTCTTCAGTCACATTCCAGGTCAGCTATGCTTCTTCATGTTTATATATTAAAAAAAAAAAATCTTCATATTTATCATTCTGTTTATGTATAATTGTGTTTATGCTGGCAACCTCTGTTTTTCATTCTTTTGTTTCTTGAATTTTAGCATGTCACTTGTGTGTTTCTACTGAAATTTTGCCAATTACAGAGATTGGATTTTTAGACTCTATAAGACTTGTCTGATGTGGTTTTAATGAAATTTGAGTAGTGGAAAGTGGGTTTGTAGTTTTGAATTTTGATATTAACTCAACTTTGTAACTTTTGGTATAGGACTTCCATTTTCTTCACTAATTTAGGATTTAAAAAAGTAAAAAAGCAAAGATTTTCATCTGTCTAAATAAAATCTCCCCCATTATGTGAAAATCTGAAAATTTTTAGTTCTTACACTCTGTCTGCCAACAAGTTATTTCTCATGATTAGTGCCTTGCTTTAATAAAGTTACTTTGATTGCAGCAATTCTCATGAGCAGGACAACATATAGTGTAGTTGACAACTTTAAGAAAAACTTCAACCTTGTGCTCATTTTCAACAGTACATGATGAAGCAAAATCTTCATACTAAACAGCAACACAGATTGATAATCAATTTCAAGCCATTGAAATAAGATTAAGTCCCTCTTTGATTTTGTGAGGCAGAAGAAAGTTTCAGTTGCCATTTACCCAATAAGGTGTGAAAAAAGGGTTATTTTGTCATCAATCATTGATGTAAATGAGATTTGTGCAAAGAAAAAAGGTCCAACCTTTTGTTCCTTTGGAGCTGCCTTTTGTTTTCTTTTGATTTAGCCTTTTCTGACAACAGAATTTCACCCCCGCCCTTTTCTTTTCCTTTTGGTGTAGATTTTGCTTTTAACTTTAACCTAACTTGCCGGAGAACCTGCAAAGAGCCTAAACAAAACACACCATTTTTCCCCAAGAAATTAAATGAAAGACTCTGCAAAGGGGCTGGCAAATGGGCCAGACAAACTCCTAACCTCCACTGGGGACAGTAATAGATGGATTTACTCTTGAGTGGGCCAGCCCAAGTAAAAACAAACATCTAACACAGAAACAAAATCATTAAATTCGGTGGTGGTCTCTGTATACATCTCTCATTGTCGGCTCCTTTCGAATTATTGTAGTCCATGCATATATAAATTGTTGTAAAGTTTTTTCCTTTGTTTTTTTTGGCAATGATCATTTTTTTGTTACATTCAAAGCTTAAGTAAGGTACACTTATGTCTAACTCTCCCCTACTAATGTTCACCTCAGAATTATGGAGTTACCGTTTTTTACTACCGTTCGCCTTACTTGGTAGACATAACGAGAGAGTCCGTGGGCCCGGTTTTGAATTTGGGCTCGATTAAACAAGGTGATAATTGGAAAGGAAAGGACGTGCTCGTTTTCAACACTTGGCATTGGTGGACTCACACGGGAAAGGCCCAATCGTACGACTTTTTAATTTAATTTATTCTTCCCTCCTCTTCTCGTTATTGTTTTTCGTTAAACCGAATCTCCAAGCTTACTTACTCCCCATTTTGATATAATCTTTATAATTTTGCAGATGGAATTATATACGGGATGGAGCCAACCTATATAGCAACATGAACCGTTACATGGCTTTTTACAAGGGCTTGACCACTTGGGCTCGATGGGTCGATATTAACATTGATCCAAACAAAACCAAAGTCTTCTTCCAGGGGATTTCTCCTACTCATTACCAGTAAGAATATATTCCCTCTCAATCCTTTCATTCAATTTTCAAGAAAAGAAAGAAAATGAAAAACGAGTAGAATTAATAATAATATTAATGGATTTTGATGACAGGGCAAAAGAGTGGTCAGGATCTAAAGACTGCTCGAATGAACAAATCCCATTATCCGGGTCGACTTATCCAGCTGGGTCGCCTGAAGAAGTTCGGGTCGTTTATAAAGTACTGAGTAGAATTAAAAAACCCGTGACATTGCTCGATATAACAACTTTATCTCAGCTGAGAAAAGATGCTCACCCTTCGCGCTATGGTGGAAAAGGAAAGGGAGTTGACTGTAGTCATTGGTGCCTGCCTGGATTGCCTGACACGTGGAATCAGTTGCTATATGCATATCTCTAATGGATTAGATGATCTTTGATGGATTGGAAAATGTTGTCTATAGTTTTCTTTGTTCTAATATCTTTTACTCTGTAGAGTGATTGTAGAATTTGTTTGGGGGAGTGGTGCTTGGGATTGGTTTGGAGTGCAGAAAATAATGTGAGGATATTTGATTGTTGTCNGGCAAGGCAAGAAGCTCAATCATATGTTTAGAGCATATATAGCTATTGGATATAGATTATTTTGAAGAAAAGGAAAATATTCCGATGGAAAGAAGTGAGTTAAATAATATACATTCATTTGTAAGTTTGTGAATGAATATGAGATAAAATATAATAACTAAAATGAAAATGATATTAAAATATTAAAACGGTAATAGTAAATTATTGTTAATTTTAAATGGATAAATAGTAAATTTTATTGGAAAATGTGTAGCAATGATGAATTATTTTTTCTTTTTTATTTTTTGGATTAGATTGAAAAAAAAAAAAAAATTGGTTAAATGAAAGGTGATTTTTTTAGAAAAGGTTATATTTAAACACATGTCTAGTGAAAATAATTTAGCTGGCGAAACAAAATTGAATATAATTTATATTCCTTTTGTTGTATAGAAATAAAGGAACACTTGATACAATTACAGAAGTTCAAAAAATAGGAGGCCACAACATTGTTTTCCCTACCTTTAATGTGACAATAATTCCATCCCAAATAATCTTCAAGTCAAGTCTCTTGTTTTGGGCCTTTGGGCTCCCACAATAACGTCAGCATATACGGAATTAATAGGAGAGAACGTGAGTGGTGGATAAATAAAAGGCCCATTAAGCAAGCCCATGGCCATGTATCGGTAGGCGGCCTCTGTTAAATGGATACCGTCCCAATTGGCAAAAGTCTTTGGATCTGAACAGGCCTTAGACCCAATATGCCCACATCTTGCTGAGTTGTTGAAATTGTATGGCCCACCTCCTCCACAACAGGCCCTTAATACTGTCTCACTTGAAAACCCTGCAAGAGAGGTATTAGGTATATGGAAAATGAGAAAATTACACCGTCCACATATACATTTCTTTACATTTAGATATTTATGAAGTTTTTTAATATACTTTTCTTTTTATGAATGGTAGATTTGTAGTCTATTTTTACCAGTTGTTTATAAATCACCTTCATTTTTGGTTCATGATTCGTTTATTAGTGATTTATTTATGATTTTATTTTGGATGATTGCAAAAAAAAAAAAATGTATTAAAAATATAAATGGGAGTAGAAAATTAGTCAATCTTCTTAATTATTTCTCTTTGTGAAAGTTCAAATTTAACTTAATGCTTAATATTGAGTGTTTAAATTTACCATAATGTTGGGGAGCATGGACGAATCTCTTAGAAGCGCCATAGTAGTCGGCATAACTGATTCTTGCATGAGGGTATTTTTGTCTCAAGCCCTCCAGAGCAAGTTTGAGGTGAAAATTATGGTACTTTGAGAAAGAATTGTATGCCTTAAGACAACCATTTTGATCATAAGCTGATTTCTCACTTGTTCCAAAAAAGGTTTGATAAACTGCACTGCACCCAAGTGGCAGATTGCCTGCCACCATCAATTCTACTGCTCCTTCCTCTATGAGCACCTGATCCAACTCAAAAATAAAAAAAACAATAATAAAAAAAAAATGAATATTTTGGTAAATTGAAATCAATTTGCTCTATTATGTAAGAAAAAAATATTATTGAGTGCGTATCACAACTTAATAAATTATAATCATCACTGTGTATACGTGCAGTTCCATAATTGACCAGATTATAGGCCAACCAAGAAAACATTAATATTACCAAAAATAATTAATTGTGGTAATAAATGCAAATCACGTGAATGGAAAGCTTACACTTGTGGTGGTTGCAATAGTTTGGACGACAAGTGGTACCATTGCCTTAAGCTGAGTAATGTTAGCTCCAACAAAAAAGAGGTAGTTGTAGTCATTACCTCCAATCTCACCCACCACAAATAGGCTCCTTCTCAAATAATCTGTACAATCTGCTCCAAAAAGCAAGACATTAATTGCCACAACTAATCTAACTTGAAGAAAAAAAGTTTGAATTTGGGTAATTTGATGAAATGTGAGTAGTTTATTTGTAACAAACCCAATTTAATTCATAACCCTTAATTTTAGATTTAAGTATTGTTTTAAGTTAGGGATGATAACGATTGGAACGATGCGAAACGCGAACATAACTAGAAAATATAATTATAGAGACAAATGACACGATTACCAGTACAAGAAGCGGGATTACACGACATGACAAGAAATAAGAAAAATGGTGTATTCGTTTGAGATTTCTAAAGACTTTCTAAGACTTCACAAATATTTCTGGTGTATTTAATTTAGACTATTTGAAACTTATAAAAGTTTTGAGGTATTCATATGAGATTTTAAAAAGTCTTACAAAATATTGAGGTATTTAGTTTTTTTAGATTATGATTTGTTAAGAATTTTTAAGATTTGTTGAGATTTCAAAAGAAAAAACCGTATATGAAATGTCACTCCAAATCTCACCCTTCAGACTATAAATATTTCGCAGAATTTCTTTTAAATATAAAAATCTTAAAAAGTCTGAAATTTAAAAAATCTCAAAATGCCACTCGAAATCTCAAACGAATACACCCCTATTTTTTTTTTTTAAC
>BKCP01004516.1:1431091-1456478 GCA_008636005.1 Striga asiatica | reverse complement strand
AAAAGTTATATTAAACTGTTCCAACTTCCAACACGCCCACTCCCACGAATTATTTCCTTGCTTAGAATGCATCATAAGAAAAGGTTGGAGTTTATTTGTCGAACTCAATAAGGGGATAATTGATTTTTTCATATTTAGTTTAATCAGTTTTGCTATGGAGCCATCGGATGGCTCGACTTATGGAGCCATGCACACTTATTAACCAATAGTATATTGACACGTGTCCTGCAATAAATACACTTTGGACAAGTGTCAATACATTAATTGGTGAATGGCTCCATAAAAAAACCATCCGATGGCTCCATAGAATTTTTGTTAGTTTAATTGTGTTTGATTGAATTAAATTTACATTTTAAAAAATGACTAATTTTATTCATTTGATTTAAATAAGATAACTATTATTATATTCTAATTTCATAATTTTACATCATTAAGCAAATATTCAATAGGATTGTCATCATTACAAGTAGTTGTTTAGAGCATGTTTGTTTACAAGAATTTAAAAAAAAAATCCTAACATTTTAATTCTATCACTTTTTTTAACTCAATTTTAACTCAACCCCACTATCATCAATATTATCAATATAATTAAATAATATCAATCAATTATTCATACACACCACATCAAACTTAATTCACTATTCATCCACTCACATTATTTTAACTAACCATCACTTCAAATCTATCTTTCCTACTTTTACATCAAATTAATTTTAATTATTTTATTTTAAATATTATTTTAATATACCCACTAACACCTAACCATACCACATTTTTCAAAATTAACCAAACCAAACCAAAAAATCCAAACAAAACAAAAAATTTCCATAAACAAACATGTTCTTCTCCATCATTAAAATTTTCCTACTCATTATCATGAGGAAAGTCAATTTGATTAAAAAGTTATCTCTATTACTGTTTCAATTTGACCTAATAACCAACTTGGGAAAAAAAATCAGAAAATATTCAAAATATCATAAGTACTTAGGGGGTGATTGTTTATCATCTCAACTAAAAAAAATCAATCAAAACTCAAATTTAACTCAACTTTAACTCAATTCCACTATCTCCAATATTACCAATATAATTAAATAATATCAATCAATCATTCTTACACATCAACTTTAATTCACTATTCTTCTACTCACATAATTTTAACTAACCATCACTATCAATCATTTTTTCCTACTTTTACATCATATCAACTTTAATTATTTTATTTTAATATATTCACAAACAACTAACACCACCACCTTTTTTTTTTTAAATTAACTATAATTAAAAAAATCAATTAAAATCTAGTTGAATTTATAAACAATGACCCTTTAATGATACCAATCTACTCGACTCCAAAGCTCTACTAAACTGTAGTAGTAGTTTATTTGGCTTCACGTGTTACATATAATCTAATGAACCAAACTCCACGAAAAAAAAAAAAATGAAAAACAACAACAATAGGTCAATAACAACTCATTTAACATTTCACTGGATTACTGCAAATTACCCTCCAATCTACTGCGGGTTAGGAAATCGACCGTTAGCAGCAGCAACACGCGAGCCCCATTCCAGCAACTCTATACTCGTATCATCCTTGTGAACAAAAACCTCTATGAAACACAACGAGTCCTTGTGCTCGCCCCTCGCCTTTTCTATGGCCTCCACCAGCTCATCCTCCGTTTTCACCTGATGTTCAGTAACAAATGCAATAGTAACATGTCAATTTTAAAAAAAAATTTCCCCTTAAAAACGAACTAATTTAGATTAGCGGCATGCATGTAAAAACCTTGGCAGTCCAGCAGTTGCCCTGCCCGTTATAGATAGCATCCACAAGAGCCGTGTAGTCCCAGTTTTTTATAACATTATAAGGGCCGTCGTGAATTTCGACCTCAATCGTGTACCCTCCATTGTTGATGAGGAATATTATGCTCTTCTGCCTGCACCGTATCATGGTGGATATGTCCTGAGCCGTAACCTGCGCATCATAATTACATGAAAATATGTACCCAGACTTTTTTTTTTTTTTCATTTTCTGGTGATTTTATACCAAATATTTCAAACCAAACCATGGTAATTAATGTGATTGCTTGCCTGAAAACTCCCATCACCAATACACGCGATAACGCGTTTATCTTTCGCGGCCTGTGCGTAACCGAGAGTTGCACCGACAGACCACCCAATGGATCCATACTGCATTTGGAACTCATACCTGAACAAAAATGTACCGGTATTTAATTTCAAAATTTCTAGTTACCGAGATTATTTTTTTCTGAACAAGGACAAACCCGCAATTCTCAGGTAAACGAAGCTTTTGACAATTGAACCACGAATCCCCTGTCTCTGCAATTACTGCAGTGTCCCCACTCAGCATTTCCTGTAATTCAACTCAATAAGTAAATGTCTGCTTGAAAAAGCTAATATTAGTTAAAAACTTAAAAATCAACAAGCTAAGTAACCTGAATGTGCTTGAAAAGAATGTTGACCCTAAGAGGCTCCTTCTCGACACGCCTCAGGGCCACGCCAGGTGGCACATAAATCCTACGGTAGTTCTCGACAGCTGTGCTGTTCCTCGTCAGCTTCTTCGCCAGGGCCGTGAGAAAGTCGGTCATGAAGACCCACCCAAACGATGGCCCGTGGCCAACCGTCACGCGGTTCGGCTGCACGACCACCGATTTCTCCTTCTTGATCAGCAGAGAGTACCCGACTGAGCTGTAGTCGTTAAAAATGGGGCCCACAAAAACGTATGCATCAGCCGACTCAACTATTTCCCCACAGAAACTCGTGCTCACGGCCCCCCAATAGGTCCCGATGAAGTGCGGGTGCTGCTCGGGAACGAGGCCCTTTCCTGATGGCATCACTGCTATTGGGTATCCGCAGGCGTCAGCCAGCTCGAGGAAGGCCCGTTGGGCCTTGGAGACGCGTATCTTGGGCCCGCCTATGATGACAGGCTTAACGGCTTTGTTAAGGAAGTCGGCTGCTGCCTCGACTGCGGCTTCCAGCCCGAGCTGGTTGCTGACCCTGCTCGGAGTTCATGAGTTGTTAAAGAATTTGAACGAAATTTACTGTTGTAATGAAGCTGAAAAAAAATTGGGGACTTACTTTGGTGCGAGAAGAAACGGCACGGGTTCCCTTGCGAAAGTTGGGTGAGGGATTGCTGGTAAATTGCAGCTAATGCTTATGTAAACCGGCTTGCTTTCCTTCAGAGCCGTTGAAATCGCTGTGTCGATCAACTCATGGGCATCATCCAAGTGATTCACAACGGCCTGGAGAAGAGAAAAATGAAAAATCCCCAATTATTAGCTTCAGAAACCCTAATTTTATCAATTACTGAATTCCGAAAATAGAAAGAAATAACCTGAGCGCAGGTGATCGTCTGGAAGCACCTGAGCTCCTGGGTGAAATCGGGTAGCCCGATTGTGTGGTGGAGGATCCGATTGGTGCCGTAGTCGTTGGAATTGGGTCCTCCGGCGATGCAGATCACGGGCAAGTTCTCGCTGTAAGCACCGGCGATGGCGTTCAGCACGCTGAGGCCGCCGACTGTGAAGGTGACCACGCAAGCCCCGACGCCGGTGGCGCGGGCGTAGCCGTCTGCGGCATACCCGGCGTTGAGCTCGTTGCAGCAGCCGATCAGGTTGAGGTCCGGCTCGGCGACGAGGTGGTCGAGCAGGGTGAGGTTGAAGTCCCCGGGCACGGAGAAGACGTCGCGCACGCCGATCTGGACCAGGCGACGCGCCAGGTGTCGGCCTAGCGTCCCGCTCGAGGTCGAGGAGACGACGGGGATCGTAGCCGGCTTAGCGGCGGCTTCGCTGTGAGTATCGGTAGCTGCTTCCATACTGTGTGTTTCAAAATGATGAATAAAAAGAACAATACACTTGTAGATTTTGTACTTTTTATTAGTGGCAAGAAAAGTAATTTGTGTCTGGAATAGAATAAAAGGGTAATGGTGGTGAAGTGTCTATTTATAGCGAACGATTTTTTCCTCTTTTTTTTTTTCTATTTTATTAAGTTTAGCTTTTGATAATAATGAGTAACTTTAAAAGACCATGGGCAGTGTTAAAAGACCATGAGTAACTTTGATTCTATTCTAAAAAGGAATAAATGTTTATTTGTCCTATAATTGACCTTTTCGAGTAAACAATGTCAAATGGTGCGAAATGTTTAAATATATAGGTATGGATTCAATTTATCACACAGTATTGTTAACTTTTGGAGTATATTTTTATTATGAATACTTTTAAATTTTAAATGTCATATTACAAAAAATAGCATAAACAAAATATGATATTTCATAAGATAAAATTTGCATTTTTATTTCAAATAATATGACAGGCAACTCGCCTACTGGTTAGCCGCATCAGATATCACTAATCAATGGCAATATACTATTATGTGACAAGCGGGAATTTGGAAAACCAGAGGCGATCTTAGCCATGGTATGTACCTATATTCGCGGTTTAGGATCAACAAATATTTGTTCAATAATGAGATGGGATCTAATAGATACAAGTGTTTGCCTGTATTTGAGTAGTGACCACCAATTGCTGGCCCTGGAAACTTTATACTTCCATTTACAGTTGTCTTGAGTGGAAAAGTATGAAACCACATGCCCAGGCCACCAATCTTGACTATAGGGTGACAACTCACAAAAATAGTTGAAAATTTGCTTCTTTGTTTACAAAAAAAAAATAAAAAAATAAAAAATTAATTTCAATTCAAAATATAACTCAATTTTAATTCAACTTCACTATCTTCAATATTATCAGTATAATTAAATAATATTAAACAATTATCCTTGCACATTACACTAAATTTAATTCGATATTCATCTATTCACATAATTTTATCTATCTATCACATTGATGCAGCGCATCCCACATCGGGTTTGAAGGGAAATGAAGCAGGCCTTATATGAGGGTGTGGATACCTTCACTAGTAAGATGCGTTTTGGTGGGTGTGTATTGAAGCCCAGTCAAGAACAAAGCCGTACGGGTGGCGGAAGTGTCCCAAAGCGGACAATATCTTACTAGGGTCTGCGCCACACATTCAATCATTTATCTCCTAATGTTACGTCAAATCAATTTATAAACTTAAAATTCCACTAAAAAACTAACGTATCAACTTTTTTAAAATTATAATATATCTATAAACAACCAAGCCACGTACTTAAATTTTGTAATTTTGATAGTTTTTAATTTTTTCAATAATAACCCATTAATCTCAAGAGGATTTTCATACCCAAAAAAAAAAAGTCCATTTTAAATCACAATGACTGCTGCCCAGCATGAAAAGCCAGTAAACCATCATCAGTCCCAATCCAAGTAAACCCAGTGCCCTTCGAAATCCCTCTTGCCTTCATCACCTCCCTCAATTGGCTCACATTCTCCCACCGCCCGGCATCCGCCAATGCATTCGACAACGCCACATAAGCACCAGGCCTACTTTTCCCGCTCACCTTAAAAAGCTCGTCTGCCGCTATCCTAGCAAGCTCCACGTCACCATGCAACCTGCAAGAACTCAACAATGCAGCCCAAACATCTGAATTGGGCTTCTCCGGCATCCCCACCACAAACTCTAGAGCCCGGTCCAAACTTCCGGCCCGGCCCAATAAATCCACCATGCACGCATAATGCTCCATCCTCGGCTTCATCCCGTAAAACCTTTCCATCCTCCCGAAAATCTCGTACCCTTTCGCAACTAAACCCGCATGAGCACACGCGGATAGTGCACCGAGAAAAGTTACGTAATTCGGCGTGATTTTATAATTTTTTACCATTTCGTCGAAGAGTTGTAATGCCTCGTCCGGGCTCCCGTTTTTACCGTACCCGTCTATCATTGAAGTCCACGAAAAAACGTTTCTAATCGGCATTCGGTCGAAAATCCGCCGCGCGTAGTCCGTGCGCGCGCATTTCGAGTACATGTCCACGAGCGCGCTCCCGATTTTCACGTCTGTGAAGAAATCGATTTTCATTATTCGCCCTTGGATTTGTCGGCCGACTTCGAAGGCCGACAAAAGAGAGCAAGCCCCGATAATGCTAGCAAACGTCGATATCGTTGGCTTAAAACCTAAACGTTGCATGTCGATGTAAGTCTCGACTGCATTTTTAGCGGTTTGGACCGATTTACTGTATCCTTCGATCATGGCATTGTAAACCACCACGTCTTTCTCGAAAGTTTTGTCGAACACGTCCTCCGCATCCCTCAAGCGGGCCCGGTTCATGTAGCCCGTGATCATTGAAGTCGAGCAAATCACGTTTCGTTCGAGCATTAAATCGAACACCTTCCGTGCGTACTCGATTCTCTCGCTCTTGACATAAGAATCGACAAGTGCAGTGTAGAGCACATCATCCGCCAATACGCCGGATTTTATTATCTGAGCGTGAACTTCGGTCCCTTTGCGATGATGACCTGGGCCTGCGGCCGTCGAGCCCTTCAAGATCATGGAGAAAGTGAATCCGTCGGGCTTTTCGTTCGAGAGGTATAGTTGCCTGACGAGGTCGAATGATTTTTCGACAGGCCCGTGTTTTGTGTAGCCCGAAATCATGTAGTTGTAGGCCGAAAGAGTTCGTCTGGGCAATTCGTCGAACACCTGGCGGGCGTAGAGCAAGTTGGAGGATTTGATGTAAAGAATGAGGAGCTTGATGGAGATATTGAGGTCGGGAGTGAACCCGGTTTTGAGGATGTGGGCATGGATCTTCTGGCCGGGAGACGAGTGATCGGAGTTAATGTAATTTTGCAGGGCCGACGCCGGAGAATATTCTGTTGGCCGGCGGCCCCGGTTGAGCTCTCTTGGAGGGAGATGATTGGTTAGGGGTCTCGCAAGAGATCGGAGACAGTTTAATTCACCATGACTCATTGTGTTCCCATCTGTGAAATGGGAAATTGATTGTTTCGATTGTTGATTTATTCAAGTTCAGGACTAACTCAGAATTTGATTTTCCTCTCTCTCTCTATGCTTGATATAAATAAAAAATGACGTCTTTTTATTAACTATTATTCTATTATGTACATTTGCAAAGATGTAAATTTAATTAAATATTATAAGTTATGTTTATATATATAATATAAAAATTATAAGGTATATAATTGTATTGTATTTCAAACATATAGTATTATAAGTTATATTTATGTATATAATATTAAAATTATAAATTATATAATCGTATTATATTTTAAAATTTGATTATTGGTTAAAATAAATAGTACACACGATTTGATTGTATACGAATCACTATATTGATTGCATAAAATGTAATAAATATATACTTTTTATAATTTTGAGTGATCGTGACCAATTAATTAGCTGAAAAATATTACATTTATTATAACAATTGCTTATGTGATTTTAAGAAAGTTTACTATGACATAAAAAAAATTAATTTATTAATGAACAACCGCTTCATCATATAAAAAAATATTGATTTTAGTATAAAATATAATTTTATGTAACTTTCATATATTATTTAGGTTCTATTTATGCCACATAAATGTATAAAATATAATTTTTAATGAGATTGGGTGTATTAATGCCACATAAATAAAATTTATTAGGTTCTATTTATTAGGTTTTATTAATGATTTTCTACATAGGTAAAATTTATTAGGTTTTATTTATTAGGTAAAATTTATTGCTTAGCTAGCAATTATATATATATATAGATATATCAGTTTTTTAATTATTATTTTTCTTAAAGCATAATTAATTTTGAAAATATTGGCATAATTAATTGTTAGATGAATTTAAGTTTTTATTAATATTTAAAATAAAATGATTAAAATTTATTTGATGTAAAAATAGGAAATAAATGATTGAAAGTTATAGATAGTTTGTTTTTTTCTAATTTATTAATTTTTTACTGGTATTTTTTTATTCATAGTTAATTTTGAAAAAGTTGATATATTAATTGTAAGTGAAATTTTATGTTTGTATTAAAATAATATTTAAAATAAAATAATATTTAAATAAAATGATTAAAATTCATTTAATATAAAAATATGAGATAGATGATTGAAAATGATAAGTAGTTAAAATTATTTGAGTGAATAAATAGTGAAGTAAAGTTGGTGTAATGTGTAAAAATGATTTATTGATATTATTTAATTATATTGGTAATATTGAAAATTGTTGAGCTGAGTTAAAACTAAGTTAGATTTTGAGTATAAATTAAGTATGAATGAATATTTTTATAAACAAACACGCTCTTGATTCCTAATGTTATCAATTAAAGAACACCAAGATACGCCATAATATTTAAAATAACACAAATTATGTTAGTTAGGTATCTATTATAGTCGATAGTATTTTCTCATCAGAAAATTACGCTATTTATTCTTATTTATACTCTATCTTAAATTATGATATTTAAGTATAGTTGTGTATCTTAAATTAGGTCTGATTGGACCAATTAAACCAGTCGTTGATCGATTTTTGACAGGTTCGCACACAACCGGTTCCAATGAACCAAACCGGTCAACTGACTAGTTCTCGAACCATTTGGGACAATCCAATTGTCTAAACCATGAATAATATCAAAAAAACTATATGTATGTAAAGCGTAATAATGTTTGTCTTAAAGTGAAACCTAGTGGCCTTTTATATACTAAGGGTGTCTTTCTCTCAAGTAGAGTCCATACCAGGAAATAATTAAAATCATATCTACTTTCATATCTTAACACGTCTCTAAATTCTCAAACTCCTTAACGAGATACACTTATCATCCTTAGTTAGATTCTATCTCCTCTTACCATGGCTTTTTGGCTCATTAGATTGTTCCAACGACCTCACGACTCTCCTACCAGTGATGCATAGCTGATCAAAACTAAGACCTTTATCTAGGGTGAGCAAAACTGAGATGAAACCGAAAAACCGACCGAACTGATGTATTCGGTGCGATTCGGTTTTTCCTCCGAATGATGCGGTTTTAACCAAACCGCACCGAATATGTTTTTTTTTTTTTATTTTATTTTTATTTTTATTTTTTTTAAATTTTTACAAATATGAAATATGTTAACATGTTTGTATTGTACATAGACATGCTCATTTTGGACTTTTGGTTTGGGATGGCTGACATTAACAATAAATAAATAAAGTAATAAATAATAACAATTAAAAATTAAAAATTAATATTAAAATCTAATTTCTTGCCTTCGTTTTTCACTTTCAGTTCAAATCTTGAGCTTTGGTTTGGTAATGTTGCACATTAGATGATGATGATGTAGCTTCATTTTATTTTGACCTTTTTTTAAAAAAAAAAAATTTGCGGTTAACCGAAACCCCATCGCACCGAACCAAAAAATTTGGGATTTCGGTTCGGTTTTTCAACATATTTCGGTGCGGTTCGGTTTGGGTAAATAAAAAATTTCGGTTTTCGGTTCTATCCTAGCTCCTAAAGGAGCTCAACCCCTAAGTCTTCTAACCAAGTTGACCTGTATCGGGATCTACTTAAGCAAGTTCTCCAACAAAGTACAACACTGATATCGATTTGAAACTCCTTTAAATCAACCGTACTCGAGCTAACCACTCAAATCGATTCATGGAATTATTGTGGGTGCTATATCACACTTATCACCACTTGTACTCAATTTTTAAGTACTTTAAAACAATTTACCGTCCAAACACTTTCCTCTTTCAAGAACAGATTTGAGATTGAGCTTAGCATAAAAAAAATAGCCCAAAAAAAAAGTCGTTCCACTATCCTTATTAGTAAGCCAGAATTTGAGCATAAAAATCTCATTCCACAATCCATTAAGCATCTTGATCTACTATGGCAATCGTACATAGTGAAAAATCCATAATCAAACAAGACACAGCCCTATCTGAAATGCTTCATCAAAGTCTCAGAAACTGGACGCGAGTTCCTTAAATAATTCGAGTTACGGGCCTTTTTCCGTCGATTGCCCAACTGATGAGCCAAACGGGCCAGCAGCAAAAGGGAAGACGTGTCAGGTTCCGATTGGCTGTCCTCCGATGAAGGCCCAAATTCTGGGTGGAGCAAATTCGTGATATCCTCAAGCGGCGTCCTCGATTTTCTCTTCTTACTGGATGTAACCGCAGGATTAGCTACCGTAGGTTGTACCGATGGCAAATTAATCGGGATGTTCTCCTTGTCGAGGAGAGAGAAGATCGCCATTGATATGGATGGAGAGAGAGAGAGAGAGAGAGAGAGAGGTTATGAGAAAGGAAATGGAGGCGAGGTATATGTAGTGAGGGGAAAATGGAGGTGGGAAATGATTTTTCACCATTTTTCGGGGGATGGATTTTGGATTTGAGAGGGATGATTGAGTTGGGAAAATGGAGGTGGGAATTTTTTGTGCAGTTTGAAAGATTTATTTTTTAACCATTTGATTGGGGTTTGGTGGGTTGGGAGGGAGAACAAAAATGTACAAAAATTTGTGAGAGGCGCTTAATCTGTTTTCAAGGCTACCGCGCCTTTACAGTCAACGGTGTTTATGAGTAGTAAAAATAGTTATTTTCACCCCGTTTTGAAGTCTTCTTAAATTTTTTACACCACCCAATAAAAAGCTAAGTTTCTCTCCCCAAAAAGTACAAAAACATATGCGATGAACTATGCAATAGATAGACGACTGGTATGAGCATGAGCGAGAAAATTATGAGTTAAAGTATGTGACTGTTCTGCAACGAGTATGCGGAAATTCGATGTACGATTCGGTCAATCGTGGTCCGTCGCCCATTAATTAATTATTCTTGTTAGGCGAATGAATCTGCGACTATTAGTCGAAAAAATTATTCTACGAGACACGAACGTCGAATATTATTCGCAGAGTTGGTGCATTATAAGGTTTTTTCGTAGAATATTTTTTATTTCTTTCATCTTTCAGTTGTGCGAATTGCCGCATATTGCTCGCACTTCTACTCGAAAGTTATTTTTTATTTTTTTCAGTTATTTCAGTTATGCGAGGGGATATGCGTATTGCCGCATATTTCTCGCATATCCCCTTCGCACTTCTACTCGAAAGTTTAATTTTTATTTCTTTCACCTTTCAGTTATTTCAGTTATGAGATGAGGTATGCGAATTGCCGCATATTTCTCGCATACCCCACTTCGCACTTCTACTCGAAAGTTTATTTTTTATTCTTTTTTATTCCTTTCACCTTTCAATTATTTCAGTTATGCGATGGGGTATACGAATTGCCTCATATTGCTCGCATACCCCCCTTTGCACTTCTACTCGAAAGTTTATTTTTTATCTCTTTTATCTTTCATCTTTTAATTTAGTTTAATTATTTTCTTTCAAATATGAGAAATGCCACATACATACAACAAACAACAAAAATATAATAAAATGATATATTACATGAGTAATTATAGAACTGGGCGATAATAATTGTTTGTGGTTCTGTACTAAACTGAAAAATTTGTCGAGCAATTTTGCGCCTCATGTCCGTAGCCCATTGCTGGTTAGACTTGTCTAAGGGCTTGCTCCCCATTAGCAAAGCTCGTACCATCTCCACAACGCATACACCACAAGAAATTTTATCATGTTGCAAGATAGTATTTTTGAGGTTCATGATTTTCAAATCGAACTTTTTGCTCACCCTCTCTACTCCCGCATACGTCGCAATCAGTGAAATTAGATTTTGGACTTTTTTGAATGCTTTGACGCGGGATTCGCCAATGTGCTTGTCCGCCTTTTTTGATACGTATGCCGTAGGGGGTCATACACACACGTATCGTCCCCTTGAGTAAAAGGATCTGGAAAGCTACGTAGTGCTGCGACAAATTCGCAACTCCAATAATCTGTTGCATTGAGTTGTGAGAAATTCACTAATTTTTTAGGAAAGATTGCAATATTAATTGATTCGGAATTATTGAAAACTTACAGATGTAATATCCCTCCAAGTAGACGGATTCCCCCAATCGCTGACCCACCCCCTCATTCACATAGCGAATCAAAGATTGGAGGTTGTCCGAGTCCGCTAGCTCCTTTTTAGCATGGACCTCCTTCTCCAATTCCCCCAGAATCCACTATATAAAATACAACAAAATAATAAATAATAACGTAATTAATATAATTATTAATAAAAATGAAATGACAAGGAAAAGAGAAAAGATTAAAATAATCTCACAAAAAACGTAGTCGGCACGATGGTATAAGTGCCCAACATGTTGTCTTATGGCTGGAACCCCAAAAATAGTGGATTGCTTTGCATAATCCCCAAGTAGACGTGCAGTCTACTTGGGTAATGCATGTTATTGTTCCCCTAATCAATAATCTCTCATGATTATACAGTCTTACACATTTGCACATTTGGGTAATGCATATTATTGTTTAGTTTCTATTTTTTTTTTTCTTTTTTGGCCATATAGTTTTATATTACAAATACAAAACATATTCAGAGAATGAATGCCTGAAGCCCACACCGAATGTCGAATTTAAAAACTATGGTCAATATTTACTATAATACTAATATAAATATGATAACAATGTATAATATATATATACGATGTAGTTCAAATGAGAACCAAGTCTTAGTGTGAGAACTGTGAGAACCGCTATTTTTATTTGGGCGTAGTGCTATGATTGATTGTGTTTGATGCTATTTTTAACTTGAATGAATTTTATTAAAAATAGTAACACAATTTCTGGTAGCACTTGTAAAAATGATAGCATCATCTTATATGAAAAATAACATCATACACAACTAAAAGCATAAAAAATGGTTCCCACACCAGGATAAGTTTTTATTTGAACCAACTCCTATATATAATATTTTGTACAAACTAATCAAATGAGACAAACGGGACGGTTAGTGACAAAAATATTCAATACCGATACCGATATTGTTCAAAATGGTTCGGTACCGACAACGGTGCGAAAATAAAGAAAACTTTTTGAAACCGTCGTTTCAGTCCATTTTGGTATCTTAAAATTAGGTTTTTTCTGTCCACCCCTAATTACAAGAGAATAGACCATCATAGTTATTGATATTTTGTAGCTTGGCAGCCTATGTATTTCCATTATTAAGATAAATAATAAAGTTGCACAAAATTTCATATATTGGTCCCGTAGCTCAGTCGGTTAGAGCGTTGGTCTTATGAGCCGAAGGTCGCGGGTTCGAGCCCCGCCGGGACCAATTTGTTATTTCTTTCATTTTTAATATTTTCGGAACCGCATTCAGTTGCGGTTTGCCTGTGTCTATTTCATCGTTGAGCAAAGACATGAAAAAGTATTTGAAACACGCCTTTTAGGTGTTAATAGATATCCAAGTTACAGGTGTTCCCGGCGGTTGTACTGAAACTAAACGGCCACTAAACTAATCAGTCACTCCTTATGAAGCACGCATTGTTCATTTCATTAATTTAAGCACGCATTGTTCATTTCATTAATTTACAGCAGCTCCAAGCACAAGCTCCCACCTTTCAGAAGAGCCTCCCTCATCTTCCTTTATAACACCCCTCTTCTCTTCATCGGCGACGCCGTTTTTTTCATCTCCCTCAGGTGGGCTTTGCGGAGACCGCAACTCTAGTGGCCCAACAGCCCGTTAACCGGTTCAGGCCCAAACGAGCAGCTGTCCTCGTTTGCCTTTTCGAAGGGGATGATGGGGGGATTGGGCTTATTCTCACCAAGAGATCGTCACGGCTTTCTACTCATTCTGGTTTGCTTAATTGCATTTTGTTCAATTCTTATCTTAGTAATGATAATCATAATCCCTAATTTTTTTATTTTTTTATTTTTTATTTTTTCTCGAGCAAAAGGATTTTTGGTTTTGTGCGATCTTGGATAAGTTAATTGGAGATTGGAATGAATCAATTTTCAATTTGATTCAAGCTGTTGTGGGATTTAGGGATCATGTCTGTGTTAAAATTTTTTGAAATTGAGAGATGCTTTTAGAAATGTTGGAAATTTAGTATATTCCTCACCCAAGTTTCATAGTTTAGCGGCATTAATATTAGGTGTGATTAAATAATTTATTTGAAGACAGGTGAAGTTACTTTGCCCGGAGGGAAAATGGAGGAAACAGATTCAAATGATGTCGAAACAGCAATGAGAGAAGCAAAAGAGGAGATAGGGTTGGACCCTTCATTTGTGAATATTATTGTAGCTTGTCTTGAACCTTTCTTGTCAATGTTATGAAAGTTTCACCTTTCTTGGGAGATGTTAATGCTGCGTTTTCTTTCTGTTGGAATTTAGGCACCCATGAGTCCAGAATTTCAAACAAAATTTGATTTTTTTATGATGTACACGTAAATAAAAAAATAATCAGAAAAGCAAAACACGAAAAAGAACTTGTTTAAAACGTATTTAACACTGTCGATGCATATATGATAATTTGGATAGGTCAAGTTGTACTTCAAAAGCTTAATGGTGACCTTTTTTTTATCTCTTTGCCGGGATAGTTGATGTTGTTCTGCTCTCAATCTATGATGTGAATCTTTCCAAGTATGAATATTTGATGCTCAATCCAATTGTTTTGAGGTATGTGAGACCTTGTTTATTGAAAATTAGAGTAGTTTACAGATTATAAAAGTTTAAGGAAACAATTGGAGGAGTATTTGGTATCCGGCAAACAGAATTTACGATGTACGCATTTGTAAGGTTTCCGTANCTCCATGTGTAGGCTTTTTGGTCTAGGCATTAACTTTCAGTTTTCTACTTTTTATATATGCTTTGATTGAATGGCAGATAGGTATGCCTAACCAATAGCCATCTAGCCAAGACAGATTATTGAAACTCCATGTGATGAAGAAGTTTGAACTTTGAATCTTAAAGGCAGACATCATGTATTCCAACATTAGTTCATTGAGATCAGAAAACCTAGTGAAAGTGGCCCAAAGGCTCCGCTTGTACAAAGCCAGTCAGAATCTCACCATTCCCAATGGTATTGTTCTTGAAGATTCGAAAATCAGAGATTCCCTCTTTAAAGTGGGTCCTTACAGAGCTGCTGTCTTGATTTGCTTGTTTGAAGGGGAAAGAGGGGACCTTCGCGTAATTCTCACCAGAAGATCTTTAAACATGTCCTCTCATTCAGGTAACATGATTACATTTTATTTTGTTTCCATTTGATGGAATAAGAAAAAGATAGTCATGTTATTTTTTTATTTTTTATTTTTTAGGTGAAGTTGTATTGCCTGGAGGAAAGTGGGAAGAGGGTGATCACAATGATTGCGAGACGGCTTTGAGAGAGGCTAATGAAGAGATTGGATTGGAACCTTCTGCCGTTGAAGTTGTTACTATTCTCGAACCTTTTTACTCTGCGGTGATGGGATTTTCGGTTTCTTACCTATTTTACTCCTCTTTATTTTTATTTTCCACATTCGCAATTTGCATCTTGACGATGATTTCAAAATGTGCTGATTTAGAACCCATTCTGTTTCTCTTTCCAGCGCCGTATAACTATATTCCCAGTTATTGCAATAATGTGGGACAAAACTGGTTTCAAGCCAAATCCAAATCCAACCGAGGTAGAATCAGTTTTTGATGCTCCATTAGAAATGTTTCTCAAGGTTCGTCCTTTTGTTCCAAGAGTTAATACTATTCTGCTTAAATCACTTGCGATATTTGTTAGCTGCTCATCAACGTACTATTTTATACGTACTTGTGTTTAGAATGAAAATCGACGAGAAGAAATGGTGGACTGGATGGGCTATAAATACTTGATCCATTCTTTTGATTACAGAGCGTGTAATAATAAGTCGTACGTAATTTCGGCTTTGACTGCTGCAATTTTGATTCGGGCTTCATCGGTTGTGTATCAACGGGCCCCCGATTTTCACGAGGGTATGATTGTATTCCAGCCTAGAAGTCGCCACTGAATGTGTTAGTTTCTTCATAATATATAAATACGAGAAGCAACTCGAGCAATATAGTGTGTAAATCTCAAGATCCAGTGGATAGTCAGTTAATTCAATATGGTGTTTTCTCAATACTCTAATGTTGTATGATGTTGTTGTACATACATGAACTTGGAGTGATTTACTTTGAATATTCTAACTACTCGCTCTAAAAAATAAAGTCAGTAAATCAATTCAAGTACTCAAAGTTTTCGCTCTCAAAGGAAATCAATAAATCAGTTCCTTGGTGCATTTGAGATCAACATCAATTCTAAATTATTGGGTTTTTAGTTGAAAAAAATCTAATAAAATAAAATTGTTGTCTATGATATTTAGTTGTCTTAATAGTTATGCGAATTATAACCGTGTTAAGCGGTTCGTGACCAGCTGATGGTATGTGTGATTGATAAAATAGTTTCTCAATTTTAGCCTTTTGTATGACTGATAAAATAGTTTCTCAATTTTAGTTTGTCAACATTTACCAAAAATTATATGGATAAAATAGTTTCTCAATTTTTAGTCTGTAAAGTTCTTGTTCTCGGCGGTTTCTTAGTTGTCATTTCAAATTTTTTTTTGGGAAATTGCTCCATATCTCTCGTGTTATTCTCAATACTCTACGGTTTTGCTATGAAGCCAAATATATGGAATAACGTATAATGTGAGAGATATAGAAAAGGACATTAGACAACATACTCTTCTCACAAATGTATATACTTTCATTAAAAAAATAATATGACGGATTAACTCGTATAATGTTTAGATTGGCCCACAAAATTGTTAGGTAAAAAGACTCTTTCAAATGCTATAAAACGCCCAATGCATGCCCTCTCCAATAATGCATCAGTTCTGAATCCCAGTCTCCTACATTAATTACAAATACTCTAAGCCTTTTCTTTTGACTCAACCAAAAACACAGAGAAAGAAAATAGAAATTACAAAGAACCAAGAAGCTGCTTTAAGTGGCAGAGAATAAAATCGACTGGCCAAAATGAGCTATATCGGTGGATACAAGCAAACATCTAACAATGTGCGCTAATCATAAATATTGGAACACTCTGCGAATTATGAGCAATGACGAGCATTGAACCACTGTGTCTTCCTGACTAGTCAGAAAAACACGGTGTTGACTGCTTTTATATAAAATGTTCGTACGTACAGATATGAGGAAGAAGGTGTATTTATACAAGTGCCCATGCACTCTCATCAAAACGACGTCGCATAGGTCTTAAGATTTTAATCCCACAGCTAAGATAGAACAATACCGTATTGCTTAAAGAAAATATCAAACTAAGAACATAGTTTTATACTAAAACAAAAGAACAACTTCGACTTCTATCCACAGCTCAATTTGATCTCTATTCCAACAGCCCCCCCTCAAGGTGAGCATGATCGAAACATGCTCAACTTGGACAAGAGAAAAGAAGCTTGCTTGGTTGGAAGAATCTTCGTAAAAACATCGGCCAGCTACAGTTTAGAGGAAATGTGCAGAGGCAGCACAAAGCCATCCTTATATTTATCACGTACAAAGTGACAATCGATTTCAAGGTGCTTAGTTCTTTCATGGAAAACTTGGTTAGCCGAGATATGCAGTGCCGCTTTGTTGTCACACCAGAGAGGAATAGGAAGATCAATATATATCCCAAAATCCTTGAGTATAAAATTGATCCAAACCAACCCCGAAACGGTGCTGCTCATTTGCTGTTTCTTCGTCTTCCAAGACACAAGAGATCCACCAAGAAAGACACAATAACCAGTTACTGAGCGACGAGTGTCTTTGCAAGAAGCCCAATCGGCATTAGAATATGCGTGCAGATTAAGAGAGCCTGTGGAGGGAAAAAAACAGGCCATGAGAAGATATGCCTCTGAGGTATTTCAAAATGTGCATAGCTGCTTCCCAGTGAGTTGTACATGGAGAATTAACAAATTGACTGATTTGTTGCACAACATATGTAAGATCCGGTCTAGTAAGATTGAGATACAAGAGTCTGCCAACAACCCTTCTCTATTGATCAGGATTATCCAATGGTGCACCATCTTCAGTTAACAATTTTAAACCACAAGGTAAAGAGGTAAGTGTTGCCTTGCAATCTAACATACTTATATCTCCCAAAAGATCAAGAATATATTTTCTTTGGCAAAGGACAGTGCCTTAAGATGTTTTGAAAACCTCAACTCCCAAAAAATATTTGGCAGTCCCCATATCTTTAATAGTGTATTCATGATGTAGGAAATTCTTAAGTTCAAGTAAAAAGCTTTCTGAGTTACTTGTAAGAAGAACATCATCAACATAAACTAGGATAGCCATAAAATCAGTACCTCTATGCATAGTGAACAAGCAGTTATCATGAGTGGACTGAGACATCCCAAATATAGTCAACTTGGTACTTAACTCCTTGTTCCATTCTCGAGAAGCTCCATAGAGGCTTCTTTTAAGCTTGCACACTTCACCATGTTGTCCCTTTTTATATCTAAGAGGTGGCTGCACGTACACTTCTTCTGTAAGTGTCCCATGAAGAAATGCATTATTCACATCAATTTGATGAATGGCCCATTTGTTTAGTGTGGCAATGGAGATGAATAACTTTACAGTAACAAGCTTTGCCACAGGGGGAAAAATATCAAAGAAATCTACTCCCTCTTGTTGAGTATATCCCTTAGCCACCAATCTTACTTTAAACCTCTCAACTATGCCATCTGAATTCCTCTTTATTTTGTATATCCATTTGGAACCTATAGCTCTTTTGCCAGCAGGTAAGGTGGTCATCTCCCAAGTGTTGTTTTTTTTCAAAGCCTCAAGTTCCTTTTCCATTGCAGCTACCCAAGCATGATGCTTCTTTGCTTCACCATAATGAGTAGGCTCTTTATCTACCAAGATGTTAGACATAAAGGCTGGATAACTGATTTTCCCAGTTGTAATGTTGCTCACTGATCCACAAACATAATCCTCTTGCCATATGAGTGGTCTTGAAGTTCTGTGACTTCTTTTAGACTCCAGATCAGTCACTTTAGTCCTTTCTTGCTCTGCACTAATCTGAGGTTGTGTGTCTACTTCAGTGTTGAAATTAGGTTGTGTGACTGTTTCAGTATTCAAATAAGGTTGTGTGTCTTCTTCATCATTCAAATCAGTTGCACTGTGAGATAATGTAGTTACTTCTGAGCTGTGATGATTTAAAAAAGGAAAGGTATCTTCCAAAAACACCACATCCCTGCTAATGAGAAGTTTGTCAGCCTCCATATCATATAGCTGATAGCCTTTTTTACCTGTAGCATAGCCTAAGAATAAGCACTTGCTTACTCTAGCATCAAGTTTGGATTTCATAGGATGAATGTTGGCTGCATATACAAGACATCCAAACGTCTTCATCTCTTGTAATCAGGAACATCTCCATAGAGCCTCTCATAAGGTGTCTTCCATTCAAGTAATTGAGAAGGAACCCTATTAATTATGTAAGCTGCTGTGAGAATTGAGACAGGCCAGAATTTTAGTGGAAGATTTGCTTGAAATAGAAGTGCTCTTCCCACTTCCAACAAGTGCATGTGCTTCCTTTCAACAATGCCATTCTGTTGAGGTGAATATGCACAGCTGGTTTCATGTAACATTCCCTTTGAATCAAGAAAGGCCTGCAGTTCTCTATCAATAAACTCTCTTCCATTATCAGTTCTTATTCTTCTCACATTTGCTTGAAATTGTGTTTTAATCATGATGATGAAACTTCTGATTAGTTTTGCAGCTTGGACTTTGTGCAGCATGAGGTAAACCCATGTTCCTCTACTATAGTCATCCACTATGGCCAGGAAGTATGGGGTATGAGTTAGTGAATCCTCCTTACATGGTCCCCATATGTCCACATGAATGAGTTCAAAACAGCTTTGAGTTTGAATGCTACTTCTTGGAAATGATAACATATGTTGTTTTGACTTAAAACAAATGTCACAGGAATGTAACAACTTCTCAATTTCACTGGTGCATTGAGATTTCAAGAAGCCAACATGTTTCAAGGCAGAATGAGAGGCATGTCCTAGACAGTGTTTTAAATACCGTACCGGTGGTTATACCGGTCTAGCCACCGGTACGCGGTATTACCGGACTAACAAATATAATAATATATAGAAATATACATAAAAACATATAATACCAAATGCAAAAAAGTAAAAAAATAAATGACTATAATCATTAATTTCAACTACTCAATGAGATAAAAATAAAATATTTAACTACCAATTTAAATTTTATATTTTTAAATTAATAAATTTTATTTTTTTTTATTTTTTATTATTTACCGGTATTTTGGACCGGTATTTACGGTATGATTCCAGTATAAATCGGTATAACCATAAATCCGGTATTTTGAGTGTATTTGTACCGTACCAATGGTCGGTATCCGGTATTACCAGCCGGTACGGTACGATATTTAAATCATTGGTCCTAGACATTTGTGCCAAAGCTCCACTGAAAGGCTATTATATATTGTCTCATTTTCTTTAGCCTTATTCTTAGCAAATATATACAGATTTCCCAAAAGTTTTCCATATCCATAGGTTCTCCCAGTTTCTTTATCTTCAAGATAGCAATCTGTGCCACTGAAGATCCATCTTAACCTTCTTCCATTACACATTTGCATAACAGAGAGAAGATTATACCTGAAGGTAGGGACCAATAACACTTCCTTCAACACTACATTATCATCCAGTTCTACTTCTCCTTTATAGTAAACAGTTTTAAGAGGACCATCTGGAAGGCATATTGTCACAGGTGATTTGAGAATTTCCACATTTTTCATTTCATTTTTGTCTTTGCATATGTGTTTACTAGCCCCTGTGTCAATAATCCAATCTTTCTTTTGATTCATGCTTAAAGCTGACAAGGCATAATGGACATTATCCTCACCATCTCTATCAGCAAAGCTAACAAGCTGGGCATAGTCTATCTTTCTTTCTATTTCCTCTTTGCATTTTATGTATTTAGTAAGTTCATTCAACTGGAGAATGACTGAATTCAAGTCATGTCCCCTTCCTTCATCACTTACATCTCCCCTTTGCTTCCCTTTATCCACATATCCTTGTACATCAGTTGCATTAGCATATGCTTTTCCTTGCTGCTCCCTTAACTCTTTGAACCAGTCTGGCACACCATGAATTTTGAAGCAGGTGGTTGTGTCGTGACCAGTCATTCCACATTTTTCACAAATCAACTTTGCCTTTTCTTCTTTACTCATCCTTTGATAGTCTCCTCTACCTCTTCCTCCCGACTGCCATCTTCTACCACCATAGTTTCCACCTCTCCCTGAACCATAAGATCCTCTACCATATCCTTCTGATTTGGCTACCATAGCCACATTATCTATCCTTCCTCCATATTCATTTTGGACTGTTCTTTATCTCTCAGCCGTCAAGATCATAGAGTAAGCTTTATTCACTGAAGGCAAAGGATCAATCAACATAATCTGATTTTTTATGTCATCATAAACCTCATTAAGCCCCATAAGAAATTGAATTAACTTTGTTTCTGCCTCTTGTTGTGCATTTAGCTTCCCTTTCTCACAGTTGCAAATATGTGAAGGCACAATGTTGTGTACAAATTGTTATTGTTACCGAGTACCGAATCAAATGATTCGTTCCCCGGGTCGATCTCTCGAGGAAGGCGGTTCGGAATTTAGAATTGGTAATGATAACACAAAAAAGGAAAATAAATCCTAAACACTCTAATCAGGATGGGGTAGAATAATTACTAACTAATAAATAATATAAAAACAATAATCTACCTAAAAATATAAACGAAACAAGATGGAGAAGCAAAGAAATTGGGGTTAATTTATTCAAGTTCTTAGCAAAACCGGGCAATTAATTGTTCAGTTCGAGATTGAGACTCTCGCTTAGACATCTAGCGGTTCGCTCCCAATAACTCTTCGTAACAAGGGATTGAACATAGACGAACAAGCTCGAGCATACAATACAGGTCAATTATCCAATCCCAATAACTTTTCGTAACAAGGGACGGGTCATTGACAAACACGTATTTCAATCCAAAATCTATAGACTATTCAATTACGAAATCATGTACCTCATGCGAGCCTAGGTCTACGACTTCTCCCCTTTCAGTTCTAAAAGTAGCTAATTAACTAAAAGGTGATTAATCAATTAATCATATAGAATTGACAAACCCTAACTCGACAAATTAACATTCAATCATTACCAATCGCAAGATCGAAGGGTTACTCTTCGATTATATCAATCAATCAAGCACAAATGCATCAATTCCAAATTATATCAACTCACATAAGCATGAACAAATCAAGCTCGACAAAATACGAATCAAACAAGAATAATAATCTCCTATCCCTAGCAATCAGAAATAACTACGTATAACAAACTCAACACACATAATCATTACTCTCAAATTAACCATTATTCATAAATTAATAAAGAGATAAAAACTTACAATGAATCCAAATTTCAGTTGTTGAATTCAAAATACAAGCTTAATTCCTAAATACTAAGAAGAAGAAAAAGAAAAATAGAAGAGAAAGATGTAAAGAAGAAGAAAAATGAAGAAGAAGAAGAAGAAGAGGGGAAAAGAAAAGGAGTTTCGTGTATTTTTCAGGCTAGGGTTCATGTCCCAGAAGGGGAGAGAATAATTCTGATCGAAATCGTACGTGCATATATATAATAGATAGGGTCCACGGCATGAGAAATCTTGGCGCGGCGCGGACGGGCACGGTGCCGCGGCGCGGGGCTGTAGCAGGAGCGTGCCGCGGCATGGAGGTTCTCGCAGCGTGGAAGACGTGCTGGGAAGTGTCTGTCGGGGTCGCAGAGGTGCCACAGCGCGGAGAGAGGTCGTGCCGCACCACGGAGAGTGCCTCACGCCGTGGTGGGTAGTTGCGCCGCGCCGCGCTGGCTGATTCCTGCACTGCACTATTTTGCTTCAAGGGCTCGTTTGGGCTCGTCCGAACTCGGAATTAGGTTCCGTTTTTTCTTACGCGTCACTAACGAACCTCTCTATTCAGTGATTCTTTCATGACCAGATTTTGCCAATAGTACAATTCTCTAGTGTTTTTCAACCTTCAAAGGGTCGACATCTTGTTGGACTTTACGTTTCGGCCCCGTTCGGATTCGTCTAAACTCGAAATCGAGTTCCGCTTCTTCCTAAATGTAGCTAACAAACCCTTCTACTCAACCATGCTTGCCGGGTCAGATTTCGGGCTAAATCCATTCCTCACGGGGATTTTGACCTGCACACATCAAACAAGAATAAAAACGTAGAAAACCGACAAAATACACGAAAAACACATAAAAATCAAAATAGAGCAAAGCACATAATAAACTGCAAAACAAACTAAAAACTAATTAAAAGTCCTAAAACGGGAGAAAAAGAGAAGCAAAACAATAAAGAAAATCGTAACAAAAATGGGACAAACACACAACACAAGAAAATTCATCCCATAGCCTTTTGAGCTTATTGAAATACTCCATAACAGTGTTGTTTCCTTGAGTTAGGGTTGAGATTTCTCTCTGAATTTTGTACCTCAGTGAGCCGTTGTTTTCCCCAAACCTTTGACATATATTTTCCCACAATTCCTTAGCCGATTCTGCATGTATGAACGATTCAGCTAGTTCCTTTGACAGAGAGTGAAGAATCCATGACAGCACCATACAGTCCACCTTTTTCCAGGCCGCATAGCCTTCACTTTTCTCATCTGGTTGTGCGATTTCTCCATTTACAAATCCAAACTTTGTTTTTGCTCCGAGCGCTATAATCATTGCTTTTTTCCATGATAGAAAGTTATTACCAGTTAGTTGATGAGTTACCAACACTATGCCGGGATTATCGGATCCATGAAGATTGAGTGGATCCTGCTTCAAATCCGCCATTGTTGTGTTGTGCAAGCTTTATCGGAAAATAAAGCTGCAATTGTCGAAGATGAATGTCGACTCGCTTCCTGCAATCAAGCTAAGATAAGCTCAGATCTAATCCGCCATGATCGTCTGCTTTGGATACCATGTTGAAATCGAGATAGGCAAAAATATCCGAAAGTTAATTTCTTATTTCATAAAATGTTCGTACGTACAATATGAGGAAGAAGGTGTATTTATACAAGTGCCCATGCACTCTCATCTAAACGACGTCTATAGGTCTTAAGATTTTAATCCCACATCTAAGATAGAACGACACCATTTTGCTTAAAGAAAATATCAAACGAAGAACATATATAGTTTTATACTAAAACAAAAGAACAACTTCGACTTCTATCACCAGCTCAATTTGATCTCTATTCCAACATATATGTCATTACTCGGGATTTGCAGAGTGTCCCCAATATTAACGATTACGGCACATTATGTGCAAGCAATCAATCGAACTCATGAGGTTTTACATTATGTCTTCTTATTTTTTTGTTTTGATGTATTTATTTCTTTGTCTTTTCTTCATGACTCAGTCAATGGTGGCTAACATGTTGAAATTGAAGTTTGACAGAGTTGACGAGATTTTTTTAACAAAACGTAAGAATCGGATCAGAAGCAAAGAGATACTAAGGATTGACATAATCAGAGGATATTGTGATTATTTGAACAATCTTTTCTGAAGAGATTACACTGATCTAATGAGGCTAACTATAAATCTTTTTATTGTTATATATATCTATATATATAATATCAAATTAGTTATCTTTTTTATGATTTCTATTTGACATACATCATATTTTAAAAAGAAAAAAATTATATATACCTCTATAAATACAAATTAAATTATATAATAAACTTCAATTAAAAAATAATAAAACTATTATTTATTAGTTAAGTAACTGCATCAATCAATTCTATTATATGACGTGAGTAAAAAATTCTAATTTTTAAGCATTCAAAAATTTAGAATAAATTTCTATTTAACAAACGAGTGTTCTACTAGTCTTAATTATATTGGCAGTCATCCACATATATTTTGTTTCTTTATTCGAAAATCATTTTCGCTGTGGACCTAACAGAACAGTACAATAATTGTATGGTAGGAGCCTTCATAATAGGAATACTGCAGTGTTGATACGATTCATGACGTAAGAACTGATCAATTTAACAAATTAATTTATGAATTAAATAATACGTGTTTAATTAATGTTGTTAAGGAAAAGATCAATTAGTGACAGGTCGCGTGCTGTAAATGAAGCATTAGAAGACATGCTATAAACAACAAGTTTGCATATATGAGCATAATAATGTTGAATGAAGCTCTTATTTAGAAGAAGACATCTTATAAGTTATAAGACACGTAATACACCATTTGTGTATAGATGCGGACAAAGGAGAAAGCACATGTTCCAATACCTAGGCTTCAGAGCCCAGGTGGCTTCTACAACTAGTTATAATAGTTAATATTAGTATATATGTAATATATTACAATCTTTTCTTTTTCTTTTTCCCATTAAAAACCAAATTAAGTTAATTTTTCCTTTATAAAAAGGTGAGGATGATAATGCTCTCTTGCATTAGTTTAAACGATATTTTCAAAGTTCAAAAAACCTAATTTTGATACATTCATCATTGAAAAACTTGATTTTTTTGTCCCATTATGCATTTCTTGATTTTTATTTTTTTTGCCATTTCCA
>BKCP01004516.1:1403048-1415813 GCA_008636005.1 Striga asiatica | reverse complement strand
AAAATATTGCCTCCAATTTACTGAACTGACACCTTAACATGATACATTAACAGCATTCAGAATGGCCTTACAGGAAAAATTAAGAACAATGATTTTAAGATGTCACAAATAACGGAACACAAATTTAATTGACAGAGCAACCACCCTTACAGAAATACAAAAGGCAACTCTGGACGATGGAAAAATTCATGATGTTTGTTAATTTTGTGAAATAAGAACACAGAATGAATGAAGGAAAATATGAACTTCATTACTCGAAAATTGAAAGGGACATAGAATATATCTCTCTGCACATGTTCACACCCTCATTTCCTCATAACTGACTCACTCAATAAAAGTCCGACACGTGGACGAAAAGATGCTTAGGAAAAAAAGAACAAAAAAGAAAAGCACGTGAGACATACGTGCATACTGTAAAATAAAATGTGATAAGTGGGACACGTTTTTTACACGCCCTCCTCAAGTTTGGCACACGTGAGAGTCGCACATGCCTAACTTGGACACTTGCTTTTGAAATGCAGAAATTCCCAACGGCTTTGTGAGCAGATCTGCAAGCTGATCCTGGGAATAGACATGGCAAAGGTAGATGAATCCTTCTTTCACCTTGTTTCTGACTAGATGACAATCTATGTCCAAATGTTTCGTGCGTTCGTGAAAGATGGGATTTTCTGCAATGTGAATCGCTGCTTGGTTGTCGCACCACAATGTGATAGGTGTAGGATTAGGCATTTGAAAATCAACCCCTATGTTATATATCCACTGAATTTCACACACTGTGCTAGCTAATGCTCTGTACTCTGCCTCGGCAGATGATCTTGACACTGTGCTTTGTTTCTTAGTTTTCCATGATATAAGTGATGTTCCAAGGAAAATGCAGTAGCCTGTAACCGACTTTCTTGTGTCTGGACATGTTCCCCAATCTGCATCACTGTACCCAATCAGGTTAAATGAGGCCTCTTTTGAGTAAAATAGACCCAATGATGGTGCCCCTTTTAAGTATCTCACAACATGTATAGCTGCCTCCCAATGTGTTTGTGTAGGCCTGTTCATGAATTGACTTAGCTGTTGCACTGCAAAAGTTATGTCCGGCCTTGTGAAATTTAGGTACAGCAGCTGTCCAATTAGCCTTCTAAATTTCTCAGGTTCTTCCAACTTTTCTCCTTCTTCACTGCTCAATTTGATTCCAGCTGGTAATGGTGTTGAGGTAGGCTTGCAAGCCTTGAGCCCTGTTCTGTGCAAGATGTCTAGGACATACTTTCTCTGGTTAAGATAAATTCCTTGATCATTCCTTGCTATTTCAATCCCAAGGAAGTATTTTGCAAATCCGAGATCTTTGATGGTGAAAGTCTTGTCTAGGAAAGCCTTTAGAGCACTTATACCCTGTGGATGTGTTCCAGTGATGAGAACATCATCTACATATACCAGAAGTGCTAAGAATCCGTTCTCACTATCTTGTGTAAAAAGACAATGATCACATGATGATTGTGTCAGTCCATAGTTGACCAATTTCCTGCAAAACTCAGAATTCCACTCTCTGGATGCTTGCTTTAGCCCATATAGGCTTCTTTTCAAGTGGCATACTTCTTCTGGCTTCCCTTTTGTATAACCATCAGGTAAGGACATGTACACTTCTTCTGACAGCCTTCCATGTAGAAAGGCATTGTTAATGTCCAATTGGTGTAACTCCCATCCCTTCATTGCTGCAAGTGCAAACATCATCCTCACTGTCACTATTTTGGCTACCGGTGAAAAACTTTCAGTGTAATCAACCCCTTGAACTTGATGATACCCTTTTTGCAACCAACCTTGCCTTGAATCTTTCAACACTCCCATCTGGATTTCTTTTAATTTTAAAAACCCATTTTGACCCAATTGTTCTTTTTCCTTGAGGCAGTGTGGTGATCTCCCAGGTATTATTCAATTCCAAGGCCTTTAGTTCACTTTCCATTGCATTGACCCATCTCTGATCTTTTGCAGCTTCCTTATAATCTGTTGGTTCCCTTTCTTCATCCATCTTGGCTAAAAAAGACAGATATTCCTCTTTATGTTGTGGTGATGTTTGATAGGGATAGGTTTTAATTGGATAGGGAATTTGTGTTTTCTTTTGTTTTTCTGTTGCTGAGTTCACCACAAAATCTTTCAGCCATGAGGGTTGATGCCCAACTCTTGCTCTTCTTCTCAGGGTCACAGGTTGGGATTCTTCTTCTTCTCCTTCTGTTGGTTCTTCAACCTGTGTAGGACTTTTCTCTGCAATGTCCATTTGTGTTTCCTGTTCATGTGGATGAGTATCCATTAGATATGGATTTTGATTAGTTGGCAGAGGAACCTCATCCTTTTGTGTATTTTCTTCTTGATATGGGAAAATATCTTCAAAGAATACAGCATCTTTGGAAATTATGACTCTGTGATGCTCCATATCATATAGTCTATATCCCTTTTGCCCTGCCACATATCCAATGAAGATGCATTTGTTTGCTCTCTCCCTGAATTTGTCCTTCATTGGATGAACATTGGCAGCATACACCAAACACCCAAAGACCCTCAGCTTTCTCAAGTCTGGTGCTGTGCCATATAACACCTCATATGGTGTTTTCCATTCAAGTACTGAGCTTGGCAACCTGTTAATGATATGTGTGGCTGTCAATATGGAATATGGCCAGAGTTCTGAAGGTACATTTGACTGAAACATTAGTGCCCTTGCCACTTCAAGCATGTGTTTATGTTTCCTTTCCACAACCCCATTTTGTTGGGGGGTATATGGGCAGGTTCTTTGATGTAAGATTCCATGCTCATGCAGAATTTTTTGACATTCTTGTCCTGTGAATTCTGTTCCATTATCTGTCCTGATTGTCTTCACCTTTGTGTTGAACTGTGTATTTGCCATGTGCAAAAAATTCTTTAGTGTTTCTGTGGCTTGGTTTTTGTGGGAGATTGAATATGTCCAGGTGGCCCTGCTGTAGTCATCTACTATGTTGAGTAGATATGGAGTATTAGAAACATTTTCTCCTCTGTATGGCCCCCATATGTCCACATGCACCAGCTCAAAAATGCCTTTTGTCTCTATTTTGCTCCTTGGAAACACCATTCTCTGTTGTCTAGCCTTGTGACAGATTTCACAAGCTTTTATCTGTTTTCCCATTTGATCTGTGCATTTTAAATTCAGGGATCCCAGGTGCTTCATTGAACTTTCTGGACTGTGACCAAGCCTTTTGTGCCAAAGCTGGAACATCTCCTTGTTTTTATAAACACAGGCTTCTTCTTGTGACATCAGAGATGTGAGCTGCATTTCCTTTCCTTTTGTTAGCTTCTGCTCCAAGGTATACAGCCTTTCTCTAGCTTTTCCAATGAGTAGTATTTTCTTATTCTGTATCCCTTGTATGAGGCACTGATCTGGTGTGAAAGTGCATCTCATGTTGTGGGTCTGGCAAAGTTGTGCCACTGATATAAGATTAAACTTGAATGTGGGAACCAGCAGCACTTCTTTTAATGTTAGTCCTTCCATAAGACTCAACGTCCCTGCATGTTTTACACACTTTAGTGTTCCATCTGGTAGGCAGACTGAAACTGGGTCTTTTAAACAAATGATGTTGATGAGCAGGTTTGGGTTTGAGCACATGTGTCTGGTAGCTCCTGTGTCCAGAATCCAGGTTGTTGTGCAGGTGTTTTCTTGAAAGTGCAAAGCATAGTGTATGTTGTCATTTGTTCTCTTGGTTTCTGTTTCCACAAAGTGTGCATAGCTGAAGTTGGTGTCAGCCATGTTTGAAGATCCCATCATATACTTTCTTATTTCCTGTTGAATGAGACTGCTCATGTCCAATTGACCATTTCCAGCTCCTTCTGCTTCATTTAAACCCTTTTGAATCTGTTTTCCCTCAGATCCAACTAGGTTGGCCACATTATTCTGCTTCTGTCTGTTTTCTTTAGGTTGTTTCCACCAATCCGGATATCCATGAATTTTGAAGCAGTCTTTTATCTCATGTCCATTCATTTGACAGTGGTCACAAAAGAGTTTTGCCTTTTCCTCCTTTGTTCTCCTCACATTTCCCTTTCCTCTATTTCCTGTCCAGTTGCCTTGAGGATTGGAGTTTCTGCTCGAATTCTGAACTTTCCCCATCATTGCACTGTTCTCTCCCATCTCCTGTGCATTAATTTGGACACTCCTTTGTCTTTCCACCCTCAATATCATGGTGTAAGCTCTGTTAACACTTGGCAAAGGTTCTGTTATAAGGATTTGACTCCTTATGCTATCAAAACTCTCATTCAGGCCCATCAAAAACTGCATCAATTTCCCTTTACCATCTCGTTCTGCCATCAATTTTGCTGCTCCGCATTCACAAATTGGCAGTGGATCTAGGCTATTTTGCTCATCCCAGAGTTTCTTTAATTTTGTGAAATACATCATGATCGACATATTCCCTTGGTTCATATTTGTGATTTCCTTTTGCAGCTGAAACAACAGAGGCCCATTACATTCTCCAAATCTCTCAGCTAGTTCGTCCCACAATTCCTTTGCTGTGTTGGCATAGATAAAAGCTTCCACAATATCTTTTGAAATCGAATTTAGGATCCAAGATGTGACCATCCAATCTACTCTTTTCCATTTTTCAAACTCGGCAGAATTTTTTTCAGGTTCAGGTGTGGTTCCATCAATGAACCCAAGTTTTGTTTTAGCTCCTAATGCGATTCTCATGGATCTGCTCCAAGGTAAGTAGTTGTTACCTGTCAATGGAGACGTCACGAGTGTTGCACCAGGATGATCGGAGTTCTGCAGATATGTGGGATCTTGTTCACGAAGATCGGCCCTTGACTCCGAGCCGTCGGAGCTGACGTTCAACGCCGGCCATGGATTTTGCGATGTGCGTACCATGATCGTAACTTATGCTCTAGATACCATGTTAATTTTGTGAAATAAGAACACAGAATGAATGAAGGAAAATATGAACTTCATTACTCGAAAATTGAAAGGGACATAGAATATATCTCTCTGCACATGTTCACACCCTCATTTCCTCATAACTGACTCACTCAATAAAAGTCCGACACGTGGACGAAAAGATGCTTAGGAAAAAAAGAACAAAAAAGAAAAGCACGTGAGACATACGTGCATACTGTAAAATAAAATGTGATAAGTGGGACACGTTTTTTACTGTTCAAGTTGAGTCTGAGTCCTGTTCTAAAAGTTTTACAACACAAATAAATTATAAATTCTTAAAATATGTTATCTACAAAAACCTTTTCAGAAGCCCGGATGCCAACTAGAACAAGATCTTAATAACAATAACATTTCTATGATTTTGTAGAGAGAATAGTTGCAGCTGTAATAAGTGCTTTCTTCCCGAAGCTAAAAATCTCTGTGTGCCTGCACCATGAATAGATATGGGAATCCCAAAATATAACTGTAAGATCGACATGATCGAGATGAAAACTCAATAAACCGAATAACTTCTATTCATCACAAGTTACTACACCTGTGAAACTGATTCTTTGTACTTTGCAGTCAACAATTTGTGGGTCAAGCAAGGTTTGCTAGATTCCTAATGTTCCCTTAAATTTTATAATGCATAACATAATGATGTTCTTAATACATAAGCTATGGTATTATCTTCATTACTCGCACATAAAATGATAGGAAGTTCACATGAATAGAGCACTTTGCATAGACAAGTGAATCTTACGGATCTTCTTGTTTGAGACAGGTAAAAGCAGATACTAAGTTTTTGCAAACTTCCACAACCGACTTGCTTTTGTCATGCTCCGCCGTATTAGACAAGCCTTCAGAGGCATGATATGATAATTCCATATATGCCTACAAAAATATTCATGTCAGAAGGGGTATGTGGTGTGTCATTTCTTTTTCCTTTATGAAACTAAAGAATTCTCTATTTTGTATAAGAAAATCAAATGAGATGTGCAAACTAACTCATGGATCACATAGAAGTATTAGCCAATATATTAATTTAGATTTTGCTTATGAGATATCTAGAATAAGAGAATTGCATTCACCTGGAAAGCATAGGCCAGAAGCAACTGAACGACCTCCGAGCTCATCTTTTTAATTATACTTCTAGTTCTGTTGCTGTTAGACAAACACTTCAAAATTCCATCAAAATTGTCGATATTGATCTTATCACTTGATCTCCTCGTTTGAACAGAAGACTGCAACATACAACTCTCAAAATCATCAAGCTTTATTAAGCGATATTAATGTTTAGCTATTAAATGTCATACAGTTCTTGAATCAACTTCTGAATACAAGGTGAACTCAGAACTGAATTGAATACACATAGCAGACATCATTCATCATATAGACACATGCAGACAATCATAACATTTACCATTTCCAGAAGGAAAGAAACAAAAACATATTCAATTAACAAAGAAACTAAATGCTACTTGGTAACACTGAAATCTGATCCAATCTTCATGAAAAAATTCTTCAAAAGGACTTTTGGCTACACTGAGAAAACAAAATGACTTTCTCATGGTATCCTTACCCCGCATTAGCAGCTCGTTGCCTAGTCACGAAAAGGACAGTCAATTCTATTTGGACAAACAATTTCAACCTATGTCTGAAAACCATTCAGTAGTATACATTTAGAAATTACTACAGAACACACTAAAAGCGTAAGATATGTTCCAAAAAAAAAAAAAAACACGTAAGATAAACAGTAGACAGATGATGGGAGAAATTTCCTGAGAGCTAACACTAGAAATAACATTGTGAGGGACTGCTTCAACATAGATCCTTAAACAAAGTGAAAGGAGCAACATGCCTTTGGAATATACTTCTGGAAATATTGTACAATAATATCAAGCTTCCATTTCAGATCAAAGACCTGCAACAGAAAATAATTGGAAGTAAAATCTTATAAATTTAGACACCCGGTTTCATATTTATTTGAAATTATTCGATATAATGAACACAACCAGAGAAACGAAGAATGTAATTCTGGAAAGAATTGGATTAAAAGTAAGAAGAAAACAAGAAAGGGTTAAAATAAAGATCTAAATGATGGGCCAATGCCACACTCGTCTCCTGCAATCGCGTGCCACAGAGTCTGTTACGAAAATTTCTGTTTTAGACTTTAGTCAATGTTAGTTATGAGAATCTCCTTGGGTTACATACATATAACATATTTATAGTTTACATGCACCAACAAATATAATTTTCTTTGAAATATTTGAACTTCCTGCGTACGTGTATCCTAGTGTATGCCATGCACGTGTGTGAGAGAGTGCACCTGAAGAAATGAACAAAGGATGTCATTGTCGTAAATGAGTTCATCCAAAATGATTTCCACCATAGGGGTCCTACAATACAACAAGTTCATGTTATACTTTGAAAATACGAGCAAATAAATGACTTTTTGCGAGAAACAAACAAAATAAGTACCTTATGCCATCAGCCCTACTAGTAATCCCTTGCTGATCAGCAATCTTTCGTGACGAATCTAACTCCATGATCTATAGGATACATGAGCCATATCAAGGACAGATCATATCTAACTTCAACATCATAATGAAGAAAAAAATATGGCTAAAGTATTTACCATCACGAACAGTTTCTTCAGGACAGTACAAGTAGATTTTTTTACATCAGGTAAAGCTAATGCCACAGCACGGTTAGTTTCACGCAGTAGCTCCCCCGAAGAACTTTCATGGCTGCTAGTTTTTTCAGAAAACTCGGGTGATTGAGACATGTTGCACATGATCAACAAACAGTCCTTTGTCAACCCTTTGTACGTAACTTTTCTTGATCCCTAAAACAAATCCTAAGCAAAAGTCAAACAGATGTAATAAACTATCAAAATAATTTCCAATTCAATGACCTCATGAGTCATGACATTGAATTTCTTAAACTAAAACCAGAAGAAATTCAGGAATGCACACCAGAAGCATGCTAAGCAGTGATTCTCTGAGAACATTCCAGTTCATACTTTCTGCAACAAAATGAGCATCAGCAATGGCTTGTAAAAGGAACCCATAAAAAAATAACAGTAACAACATTACCATGATAATTGTGAATGCGAGGTAAGAAATCTCGTTCAAGAACAGTGATAAGATATTGAAGCAGCAACATGTTCTTCAGGAACTGAAAAAAGAGCATCTCCAGACTAAAATGTTAAGAGGTGGTGCTAATATACCGACCATTTCCTATTTTCAATACTAAGGACAAGAATAAGATAAATTAGGATGAAACACATGGAGGGCTTTGCATTAATCCCCTGATAGTGTACTCATAAAAATCTTAAATAGTAACTCACAGATGTTCCTTTTGCTTCAGATTTCACTTCCTTAGCCATTTCAGCAATTTCTTGTATAATTGCATGGAAACCCTGAAATTGATCTAAAGTTTCAGCAACTACATAATGTCACAGGTGCAATGTCGTCTTCACAGCAGATAACAACGAAGCTAATCATGAAATAAGTGTTTTCCCTAAATTAGTCATATGCTGGAAAAAGAAAGAAGCAGCAACTAAAATTCCAGAGGCAACGAAAAACAAAATGACCAATTAACTGACCGCGGCATCAACTAAATGATTTTTTCCTGTTCCCTTCTCCCTGTAACTTTCCAGCCCGAGGTTAAAAGGTAGCCAAGCCTGGCATGAGCAGCACAAGATAATTTAAAAGTATAAAGTATAGTTCCAACGTAAACTTTATATAGATGTGTGTGCTTAAATAGGAGAAGACATGTTCACCTCTTCAACCATAATTACTTGGGAGGTGATTTTTGAAGGTGAAGATGAATTTTGATCCTTGGATAGATATACTCGAGGGAACCGCTGCAGACCAAAGAAAGCATCAATAAAATCAAATGCACACACTAAAATAGGTTAGCCCCTAGAAGTGAAATGTGAAAATCAATGCACACTGAATATGAATAGTGGATTGAGCAGGTACCTTATCCAATTCAACAAGAAGCTGGTAACTTTCAATTATTAAATCAAGAGAATCCACGTCCTTCAATATACGGAAGATGGCCTCACACATTTTCCTGTTAAAAAGAAGTCCTTTAACAAACAAATAGAAAACTACAAAGGCCAATAGAACAAATATATGCATGCAATAATGTTAAAGTCCTATGAAATGACTCGAAATCATCAGCAATGTTGTTCTGTTCAGTTTGCTGCAAGCTCACTCATTAGATAACATTACATACCATCATATACCAGGAAACTACTTCAATCACATAGCTGGAAAATTTTAATAGCTGTTCAGTTTCCAGCAGACGGAGGAAGGCTCAAAAATCGAACTTCAATTAGATTATACAACTTCGAAATGTATACTACTAGTTTTCAATTCTCTTCCAGTTAAACAGCCGCTACATAATTATCAAAAGTGCATTAACTGTTTCATTACAAAGACTTCCCGACCTTAAAACATACTACACACATATTTCTATCTAGTGCCCAGACTCTTAATTTAGCAATTACTGGCAAATAAATCAGTGGGAATTGCTTACGGGGTAGGTGCGCTTCCGTTATCAGGAAGAAGAGAAGCAGTACGAACAGCTTCCAGAAAAGCAAGTCCTGCAAAAATGGGGAAAAAAACCTAACTTGAAAGTTCAAAAAATGTGAAATAGATGAATATAAGCAGGGATACGTACGATCGTCGTCCAGGTGGTGGGCGATTTTCGAGCTGCTGAAGCCCGAGGTGTCGAGGAGGGCCATTGTGTTCTCCTCCACTCCACGGCCGCCGCCGTTTCCCGCAATCCTCCGCCGCTTGTCCATATCTCGATATTATCTCTCAGCCCTCTGATCGAGCGCGAGTATATGATGCCTTTGCTGTTCTCCCCCAAATCGAAACCCTAATGAGGAGGAGTGCAGTGTTCAAAAAAATCTGTGCCTAATAGATTTCTTTTTCACAAAAACACACAAATCGCTGTTCCCGCCAATTGTGAGCAGACCCTTCTTATATTTGTCACGTCCTGCAGAAAAAAACATGCATAAAAAGTTCATTCCGTTGCCGGGACTTGAACCCGGGTCTCTCGGGTGAGAGCCGAGTATCCTAACCAACTAGACTACAACGGATTACTTGTTTATTACTTATAATTGGAAAAACAAAAGAATTCTATTTTTAGACAATGCTACATGTACAACTGTAGTTTACAACTTAGGTAAAAGTATCATTACCTCAAATTTCAACCATACTTTTATTTGCATCTCAACCACCCACAACATGTCACATCATGTTGTCATTGAATGTTGTACAAAAAAGTTGTATGAATAGCTTTTTCTTTTATTTTTTTTATGTTTTAATGAACTGAATTGCTATTCACTATCCCCCTATTACTATTCACCGCTCTCCCAATTACGTTTTTTCCCTTCACTACTCTCTCTCTCTCTACTATTTTCCTCTCGATTTTAGACGGCTCTTTTGACCGTCAAAAAAACTAGTACGTACCCCGTGCGATGCACGGAACAGATATATTAAATGAGTTATTTTCACACCCTTGTCTGTTTAAATCTAAAAAATAATAGGATTATTATTTATTTTCTACCTTTTTTAATCAACGTTAAGTCGAAAAAACAAAAAGGTTATTATAAGTTTTTTTCTACATCTTTGAACTTTTTTTTAGCCAGAACATTAATATGAGCATGTTAGGGCTAGATTGTAAAATAATTAATATATTATCTCACTAAAACATTTATACTAATTAATTTTAGCATATAAATTTATCCCTTGATATAATAGAAAGTAACAGTTTTACTTATTGTTGTTCACTATATAATATTTAATTATTATTTTATTATATAATAAAAAGGAACATTGTTAAATAGCGTAGTACAATTATAAAATTATATGAATTATTTTTTTTACAATATGGATTTAATATCTTTTTATGATTTGATAATATAACTATAATATATTCTTAATGATATAATAATATGAGATACGGATTTACATAATACTATAGATTTATTCCTTAATGTTAAGATATTGAATTAGGTAATATATGATCCACTAATTTGTAATTTGTCTCTTTTTATATTGAAAATAGTCATGTGATTGAGAAGAGATAACAATTATCTATAAATTCATTCATTTAAGGAATAATTTTTAAATTGGTCCAAGTGTTGAATGCAACCCTATTTTCTTATAACCAAAATGAGAAGAGATTTGAATTTCGAATTTTCACTACAAAACCACACGTAAATTTGGATGCAGATTTTATTAAAAATAAAATGAGAAGAGATTTTGAGTTTCATATTCACTTCAATATTTGTCGAAATTTTCAAAAATGAATTCAACAAAACTCATAATTTTAGGGGCATTTAATGCTACCCTATTTTATGATTTAAAATATCTAAAACTTTATAAATATGGTGTGCAATTAATTATGAGTTGACTTTTCTTTCTACTAATTCTAGTAAATGTGATGGCTTTTTATATAAGTATAGATTTCGAAAAAATGCCAAAAAATACCATGACATCGACAAGACATTGAAGATTGACCATGTATTTTTTTATTTATTTTTTACTTCGTAAAGAATTTTTTAATTTTTTTTTAACTTGGCGCGCGTCTGGCCTCGCCAGTAGGACGACACCGTGCGTGTCCGGCCTCGCCGATAGGACGCCACCGTGTGCATCGGCCTTGCCGTTAGGACGTCACCATTTATTACAATTTCAACGGAAAACGACAACAGAAATTATTGTAAATTTATATCCCATTTATTACAATTTCAACGGAAAACGACAACGTTTCTCCCTGTGAGACTCGGAACTAACTATTGCAACTCTTCAGGATTCTCTCAACAACTAAAATAAAACATAATGTTGTTTACTTTTTAATACTCAAATCCGAGTCTTACCAAAGTTTCCCTTCTAAAAAATATACAAAATTCAACAATCAAATAAGACCAAATTAAAAAGTTCTGATTGTATATAATTTGTTTGGGAGCAAACCAAATACTCGGGTTTTGATTTCAGCAAGGACCAATATGGACTCAACTGCCATGTTCACCGTTGGATCTGTGGACGGACTTGCAAGCGTCGCCGCTTCTCCTCAGTCGTGGATCACCACCTGAGGCCGGGCAACAACAGTGCAGTAGGACATGGACAACCAGTATCAACGAGTTACAACTTCTTTGACCAGTTGAATGCCGACCGAACAGATCGGGCCTATCAACAGAGTTTGATGGCCGCTTTCGGGTCATCAGTTGTGCCTAGGGGTGAGTATGGGTTCAGAGACCACTAAAATTGATCTTCAAACACGTACCAAAAAATTTGGACGGGTCAAAGATTTTTATTTTTCGGTTCAATATTCGAGACTATCAGTTGGATCTTCGGATATTTCTTATTTTTTTAAATTTTTTTTTTAATTACCTAGTTATATTTTAATTTTTGTATGCTTTAAAAAAGACAACAACATTCATCAATTGAATATTTTATTTGAAATCAACTTTAGAACTAACTTTAAATTTTAGTTATTTAATTATTATATGCTTGAAAAAAAACTAACATTCATCAATACTTCCTCATATTAAAGATTTTTATTTAAAATCAACTTTAGAAGTAACTTTAAATTTTAGTTAACCCTAAATTTGTGCAACTAAAATTAAAAATTTAACATGTGTCGGTGCATAAAGTTATAGATGGCTCCATAAGAGAGCCATCCGATGGCTCCATAGAATTTCTTTGCTACCAAATATTTATTTTTTCTGAGTCTGGTTAATCCAAAATATACAAGTTATAATAATAATTATAATAATAATAATAATAATAATAATAATAATAATAATAATAATAATAATAATAATAAGG
>BKCP01004516.1:1390675-1402922 GCA_008636005.1 Striga asiatica | reverse complement strand
ATCATCTCACTTGTTTAGATGATTCAAAATATATCAAATAAATCTTATATTCAATCTCAACCGTAGAATTTAATTATTTCTTGCACTGAAAGGTCTAGAGGGTAGTAGTAGGTTGCCATACAAACCCAAGAACCAAATAGGGGGTTTAAATATCTAACCCAAATCAACAAGTTTGTGTAAAAAAAAGGCATTAGACACCAATCAATTCAAAGGGATGTATCTTGGGTATCCAATTTACCCTCCATTTTTGTAGCAGGCAATTTGGAAGAAAAACGAAGCTAACCTAGTGAAAACAGTAGTAAAGTAAAAAAGAAAGCTGACATTATTATATGAAATTTGGAGAACCCTTCTAATTTTGTTTATATTTTCAAGAATCATGAATTTTTGTTGTTCTTTTTTTACGAGCTCCGCCATAAATAAACTGCAGTTTGCAGTTTGCACACACTTTCTATCTAGACTGAAAACTGTGATTAAATCAAAAGTCATTTTCTTTTTACAGGAACAAGAAAAGACAATGAAAATGAATCAAGTAGAGAGACAAGACAGTACTTTAATCCAGCATTCATCATGCGTCTACTCATCAGTATGATAGACTTGTGATAGGATTGTGCGTTTTGCACCTTTTCTTATGACACTTCATTGTCCATTTGCAGACTCGACCCGGATTCAATAACCTTTTTTGACCCGCCAAGAACAAAGGTGGAAAACAAGTGTAATTAAGTAGAGGGGGCAAGGGTCGGCCAGACCCGGATCCACTGATCTTGGACCCGAACCCATGGTAAAATCGGGCCGATTCCGGGTCTTAATTTTGTTTTTTTTACCCGCTGGTTCTGGGTTAGAAGACGGGTCGGAGTTGTTTTATTTTTTTTTATTAAAAAAATCGGCAGTTCAATGAACCAGTCCTTAAATGTAGCCTAGCTGGTTCCAGTTCCGGCATTTTAGGCTCATGTCGTGAACCGGCTTGGCTGATGGCCATGTCTATGTTTAAGGTGTGATCGAATATAAAAAATCAAATAAAAAACCAATCACTTTTCACCACCAACTTATTTAACCAAAATCTAACTCAAAAATTTAAATTTGACTCAATTCTATTATCCTCAATATTATTAATATAATTAAATAATCTCAAGCAATTTTATTTACACCATAGTTTCTAGACCTGGCCAGGGAATCGACCCGGGCAGGTCTCCAGGTCACCGAGTCAATTGTTGAATTGAATAATTAATTTTAAAATTTTTTAAAATTATATATAGAGTATTTTCGTCATATAAACATACATAAAAGTAACAAAGCGAAATATTCTGTATATAAAATTTGTACATCAAAGCGTTAATAATATTTTATCTCATAATAAATATTTATCATATAAATATATATACATAGTTTTCATTTTTTAAAACATAACTTTAAAAAAAATAACTATAGGGACCAGGTCAACTGGGTTGATCTGACCGACGCAATGTCCCGGGTCGACTGGTTCAAGGACGGGTTGACCGGGTTTTGACCGAGTCCATTGTAACTCAGTCCAAATAGCCCACTCAGACCAGTTCCGACTCCGGGTCGAGGTCGAGTCCCGGGTCACCTTGGAACAAGTAGGTTGAAACTGCTGCTTGGAACGATATGCACTTATGACTAAGGCATCATTGTGTGGGAGCAGGACGTCTATGGCATCTTGTAGTCCAAAACTGAGAGTAGCCTCGGATGGTCCTCTGTAGATTTCTACCAACTCCTTCTCCCTACTTTGGTTGTTGTGAAGCTATTATCCAGGAGGCCCTTCGGTTATAACGTGAGTTTCTTTCCCTTTGAAGGCTTTTGTTGCTGTTGTTGCTTTCATGGTTACTTGAATGATTCTCGAACTGCCTTTTGGATCTCTTAATTGTGAGAATATCGTCAGCCTCTTTTAGTCGGTAAAAGATTGAGACGTTCCCACAGACGACGTGACATTTGGTCACGATCGGGTTGAACATCTTCCACTTGAAACGATCATCTTCCTTGAGCTCCTGATAACCTGCAATACGTCAGGAGGACGATCCTGGAAGAAAACTTTCCGACGCTCAATTCAGAACTCGCTCAAACTGTGAATTCAAAGTATAGAAAATAGGTGTGGATTGTGTGTTGTGTAAACCGAGAGAATATGTTGTTCTTATATAAGAATAAATACCTGCAATCAAAGAGAGTTTTTGTTAGGGATTAGATCCACCCGGATTTTCCACTTCCCTAACTTACGACGTCTCTATCTTGGTAAGAGTCATTGAGCGAGTGACTCTTTCCTTCTTTCTTGGATTCTTTCTCCCCTTTATTGTTTTAGCCCGGGGACCCTGAGGTCGTGAACCCGACCTCCCATCCTGTCTGTTATGGCCCTTCTAAGGACGTCTTTGACCTTGTCCTGAGGTCTAACCGACTTCAGCTTTAGGTCTAACTTGTCCCCAAGCCAGCCGACCTTGATATGCGTCAAGGTCGACTACTTTACCGGGCTCCTGGAGGCTGGTAACTATTTTGTAGTATTTTGAGGGTAGTTGGTACCGAGGTACCCGACCTCGAGTCGTTCTCAAAGGAAGACGGTTCGGAGCTTCGTTCACCACTCAATTGTCCAAATCACATAAAATGGGAAAATAAAAGCTAAACACGCTAATCAATGGGTTGGAGAGTGAATTAATGCTAATTGATGCTCAAAATTGAAAGAAGCAATAAACGAGAGAATAAAACAATTAACACTATCGGAGTCTCTATGTCATCGACACCAAATGAATTCAACGACGAACAATATGCAAGTTCTAAACACTAGGTCACTAACCCTAACCTTCTAACCTAAGTGATTAAGCTCCAAATAGAGTCCTAACTTTTAATCTAGATAGGCAAGTAATCAGTCCCTACTAATACAAGCAAGAGCAATGATCAAGTCCAAACATTCCGTCCATCATCAAGCAAACACCCAAATTCACCTTGATAATCATCATAAGTAAAAACGAGGCAAAAATCGAAGTAATGAGCTTTAAAAGTAAATACCCAATCTTCTATTGTGTGCTAGACGAAAATCGGAGTTAAAAGTTCGGAACTTGAACAAAATAAACGTCGCCGGAAAATGATGTCATAGAGCTCCCAAGAGAGAGAAGAGAGAAAACTAAAAAGAAAATAGCTATTCTCAAAGTGGGAAAGTGAAAAATGAAATCTAGATATCCAAAATACAAAGGGCCAAAACATATATATAGTCCAGCTCAAAACACACACTAGTTTCACGCACATTAAATGAAAGATACTCTCGAGCTGGCGGAAATTTCCGCGGGTCGCGGACACAGATGGCACGGGGTGCGGCACAAGGTCGGCGCGAGGCAAGCTTGGTGCGGCGCGAGGAAGAGCAATGCTCTCGAGCTGGCGGACGGGCTCGCGCACGGACGGGTCAGGAAGCCACTACTCTCGATGTCGCGCAGGTGCTCTCGAGCTTGCGGGCTTGTTGGAGGGCGCGGACTGGAAATGCAACAACACTCGCGAGCTGGCGGAAAACATCGCGCGGCGCGGGCGCGAGGCGCGGGTCGAGGCGCGCGGTCGCGAGTGGCCCTGGGCAGCAGCACCCTCGAGGTCATGAGGCTGGCTCGGTTTTGAAACTAGGATCGACACGGCTCGAAATTCTCGGAAACGACTCAGAATTCATTGAAAAGGTTTGTCTCTCGGGACTCAGTTCGACTTCTCTTATCATCCTCGGAATAATCCTGAAAATACACCGAAGAGCACGGAAAAATACGCCAAAAATAGAATAAAGAGAAAGACAACGAAAATACACTAAATACGATAAAATGGACCGGTCGACACTAAAATGAACTTAAAAAGACTAAACTAAAACACATGAAAATAAGCACAAAAACACAATAAACAGTAACTCCAGGTCGAGTTGGTTCTGTAAGTTCGGCACCTTAAACCCATGTGTGGACTACTCGATTGAGCACCTTTTCTCTTATTTTACGGGAGTTTTCCTATCTCGGCCATAGCCGAGCTACTATGTCAGACCGACGTACTGAGCTGTTTTCTTGGTGCTATATCAATATTAATGATTTCAAATTTGATATTTTGTATATACACAATTTTATAAATTTTATTATTGTAAATAAACATTAAATTATATGTTAGTTTTAATTAAAATAATAAATTTATCTAATAATAATAACTTAATTAAAAAAAATTATAAAAATAGTATTTTTAAGTAAATTAAGTACAAATTAATCTATTATAAAAAAATATATCACCAATATGTGCATGCCACATAAGTCGATGGACATATTAACAAGTGCTATCGTGGGCATATGAACATTTCCAATGTATTATAGTCCTACTAGTAAAAATATAGTAAAATATAAAATATTTGACTAACTACTATATAGCACGGAACTAATTTGGGTTTAATTTGCATGTCGGAATCAAAGGGACACCTGATAGACCAAACAATTAATCTCCTTAACATCCTCCACTTTCATAGGGAGTTGCAAACAAGTATGAAAGTACAATCTCAAATCACACTCGTTGAGATCTCAAATAAAGTTTATAAAGATTGTGAAAATTCAGCAAATTATATTATTGGCTAATGAATCATATCCATAAATCAAAGTACAAACGCCATTCCAACTTTTCTTCTGAAAAACGATGTTGCCTCTATCAATGCGCACCCCTGAGTCAAAAGCTCCAATTAATACATTCAAATTCCATCATTAAAGAATAACTAAGGAGTAGTTATGAACGGGTTTGAAAAAAAAGTGGGAAAGGCTTTATCAATTATCATAATGTCTTCTGGAAGGCGAACAAGTAATTTTATATTTTTAAAAAATATAAATAAAAGTGTAGTACTTCATCATTAAAGAATAATTAAGGAGTAGTACTTTTGTTAAGAAAACAATAATTAGGCAGTATAACAACAATATTATTTGGTGTGTTTGTATTTATTCTCATGACATGGCATGGCTAATGAGTCGAGTCCAATGAGTTGAAGCTCATTTTGTGTGCACTACAAGAATAATCATTTTTAGTGACGATAATTTTTGTCGTTATGTCGTCACAAAAAATACCGTCACAATAAGAGGTATTATTGTGACGATATTCGAACATATAGCGACAATATCAGGACATTATTAGCGACGGTATTTTTTCTGACGACATAGCGACAAAAATTATCGTCACTAAAAATGATTATTCTTGTAGTGGTGGTTCTCTCTTCAAAATAAATTTTTCTGAAAATTTATATATTTAAAAAAAAAAACACCAAGACTAACTAGTACGGTGGCATGTAGGGGTGGTATCGGTTCGGTTACCGAACCAATAAGACCAAACTGATTATTTTGGTACCTACAAATATGAAACCGTTCGGTTCGGTAACGGTTTTCTACCGAAAAAACCGAAATTTACCAATAATAAATGAGAGGGGCGATTTTTTTTTTTTTTTTTAAATGGGTGAGATGAGCATTCATGAAATTAATACTCATCAAATTTTGATTATTGTACTTATGCAGTGATTAATAGAAATATACAAACCATAAAATTAATCCACAGATACGCAAAGTGGTAGAGCATATTACGACTTTTGCTGAGGGAAATTTGTCCGCGAACAGGGTAGCCAATATCCAAAATAAATGTCGGCAATTGTTGAATTTCCTGAATATTGCTTATGACGGTTTTCAAGTCCTGAATATTGCTTAGTAATTATATACAAAAGTTGCTTACTTTGTTATGCATTCACAAGCTATATAACATAAGTTAATCACTTCTAACTACAAGAATAATCATTATTAGTGACACTAATTTTAGTGACGACAATAATGTCATGACTATAAAATGATTATTGTGACGACATTCGAACATATAGCGACAGTATTTTTTGTGACGACATTTGAACATATAGGGACAAAAATTTTCGCCACTAAAAATAATTATTCTTGTAGTATATAATTGATATCCTGAATATATAAACATATGTATAATTCAATCATATAATTGATTGTTTACTTAATGTGGTTGTTGCAAAATAGATGGAAAACCATTGCGCACAGTTTATAAAATATAAGTTACCAACTTATTAATTGATGCACAGTTCATAAAATATAAGTTACCAACTTAATTGATGCAAAATTTAACGTTTTATTCCAATACCACCCACGCATATCTAACAAATTTATAAATAATACTAAATTACTATTTTATATTCGATTGGAAAATGTTTAATATTCAATATTTAATATTCAACACTAATATACTAATTTTAATGTCTATTTGTCATTTTAGTTCATTTTTTTTCTTATATCAGTTTCAAAAAATATTTTGAAAATATCATATTATTTGAAACTATTATCCATCTTAAAAATATTTTTTAAAATATCATAATAATTTGAATTTATTATCCATATTTTCATAATAAAAGGCAATATAAAAAATTGAAAAAAAAAAAAAACAAGATAGTCGTCACAGTTTTCTATTCTTGACCATCGCCTCCCAAAATCCTACGTCACTCCAAGACACCCATTATTTATTTATTTATTTATTCATGTGTAATTAATTACTAATATTTATTACCACCCTTGACCCTACAACCGATCATTTCTATGTTACAATAACATTATTACGAACTCATGTAAACTCATCACCATTACAATTATTATTATTATTATTATTATTCACTTGTGGCTAAAGGTGTAAATTAACGAGTTGACCTGAATTCATGCTCCCGATACTTGAGTTTGGGTTCAAGCCTTTATTAAGCCGGGCTAACAAAATAAGCCGATAAATAAGCTCGAACTTGACTCACTTATCATTAATAAGGAGTCTTAATGAGTTGAATTCAAATATTGACGAGTGAACTATAAAATTACATAAAAAATCATACTTTCCAAACTTAACAAGCTTTAATAGTCGAGCTCAGTTCAACTAATTAACTAAACGAGTTTTGAGAGAACCGAGCCATGGTCGACCTTAACTAATTGAGCCCACGGCCCACGAGCATCTAGTTTAATTTGTCCAACAGTTTGTGCCAAATAAGAACCTTTGTCACATTGGAAAAAATGCCTTACTGCAATTTTTTTTCCGATGAGATGAGATTCTAATATAAGCCCTGCATGTCCTCCTCATTTCCTTCTCATCCAGGGGAAAAAAATTCCTGCTCTGCATGAGTAGACAACAAGTCTCTTAAATTTCATCTATTTACTTTTATTTAATGCATTACTTGAAATATTTAAAAAGAAAATAAAGCAAAAATTAAATGGTATGGGTCTCTACTGTACTCCATCTCCCATCTTTCTCCCACTCTATATTTAATTCCACTTTCCTTTTCATCTCAAATTTTGCAGGCGATTCTTGTTGTGGGTTTTGTCTTTTTTTTTTTCCCCCTCTTCCTATTGCTTTCCTATTTCCCTTTTATTTTATCTTTCATCATTCTAATATTAATAATAATAAGCTAGCTAGCTACGGCTACTGCTTATTTAATTAATTGATTTATATAAAATAAAATAAATTTACCGTAGTTGGTGACGTCGTGCAAGAGTATGCTATAAAGAGGAGGTGTGCGTTGCTATTCGCTACTGAGAAAACACAAACTATTAAGAGCCTTTTGGTTTAAGTGCTGAATAAATTAAAAGCATCCTTGAATTTTTTTCTTTTTTTTTTATTTTTTGTTTTTGACAGATTGAATTTAAACAATCATCCATCATTTCATCATGGGCTCATCAAACAGGCACTGGCCAAGCATGTTCAAGTCCAAGCCTTGCAACTCAACTCTTAATCAACAGCACCAATATCTAAACCCTTCTCTAATCTCATACTCACCTGCAACAGGTACACCAAAAATTGAACCATTTTTAGTGATTTCTTTTTTCCTCATTTTTCCTTCGTTTTTTTTTTTCATACGAAAAAAAAATATATAAAAACATAATAATTAATTAGGGCCCGGATGTGAAGGCCGCACTCCAGAACCGAAGCCAAGATGGAACCCTAGACCCGAACAAATCCGGATACTTGAATCCATCTTCAACTCGGGCCTGGTCAACCCGCCGAGGGACGAGATACGAAAAATTAGGGCTCAATTGCAGGAGTACGGAGCAGTAGGAGATGCCAATGTCTTTTATTGGTTCCAAAACCGAAAGTCCCGGAGCAAGCACAAGCAGCGCCACCTCCAAACCGCCGCCTCCGCCGGAAAACACCACCAGCCGCCGCCGCCGCCGCCGCCGATCTCCGCCACCCCCTACTCGCCGCCGTCCTCCTCCGGCAAGTCGTCGTCGTTGTCCCCCAACAGCCCCCCCGGCGTGATCGACTGCCTGAACTCGCCCACGGCCTCTGTGAACCAGCGGGCCTTTGCTCCGGGCCCGACGGAGTTTCAGCTGGAGGAGCCCTTTTTCTACCAGATCCAGCAGGATTCGCCGGTGGTGGGTGGTTTGGGGCAAGGGTTCTGCTTTTCCGGCGGTGTCTCCGGCGGCGGAAGTGTCTCCGGCGGGGGGGCGGATCAGGGCTTCTTGCTGAGTGAGCTGATGCTGATGAGCGGCTGCCCCTCCAAGATTTTGGAGGACGATGACGGCGGCCATGAGAAGATGAAGTTTGAGGAGCAGCTAGATTACGGTGGGCTTGCTGTACCTGATACTGGCCATTATTTTCTTCCTCAGTCTTTCTACTCTCAANTTTTCCATTAGAAACTAATTTGCTAAACTAAATAATGGAAAATAAATAATTAATTTGTTTTGTACATTTCCTAGAATCTTTGTTTGTATGATATTAATAATGTACATTTACATTTTTGTTTTAAAAAAATAGATTGAACCAACCCGACTAATAGTAAAACCGACCCGCACTCAGAAATTGTTAATGCAGTAAGTCAGTTTTGTTATGAAGCCAACAGTTGGCTCCATAGTGGAGCCAGCCTTCTATAAACAACAAGTAAACCATAATATATTAATAAAATTATTAATATTTATTTAAGTAATCATAAAATATGATATGGTTTACTTATTGTATATAGAAGGTTGACTCTATTATACAGCCAATTATTGATTTCATAGCAAAACTGTGCGGTAAGTACATGTTTGGGTTATCCGATGGGGCATAATAATGCATAATAGATAATTAAATAGCATATTTTTACTCAATTCTTAGAAGACGATCAGATTCAGGCATTTTGTTTTTTTAATTAATAAAAAAAAAAAGAAGATTAATCGTATTCATATTAATGTTCGTTCCATATTTCCGCATGACCAAGCATGTCATTCAAGATGTAACCGTGTGACTGATAATTTCCCAGTCACACTTTCTTTTTCATTTATTTATTTTGGTTATTTGATACGCTGTGGTTAGACATTAATTTGCATATGTTGTCATCTACAAAAGGGAAAAGGACATAAGTGGATGGATTTGTTCTTTGTCCCTCACAACGTCTGCATGGATTTCCTAGCTAGTTTGTATTTCTCAAATTTTATTTATTTATTTATTTTATGTATTTCCCAACCTGTTGGGAATATATTGAGTATGTTGTTGTTGTTGTTGTATTTATTTTATATATATATGACCATTTTGATATACGAGATGTGTGGTTTAGGTGTGGTGGGCCCCACAAAATCCACGGTGTTCGTAAATGATGTGTTCTTCGAGGTGGGTGTGGGACCCTTCAACGTGAGGGAGGCGTTTGGTGATGATGCGGTGCTTATACAGTCGTCCGGTCAACCGGTGTTGACCGACGAGTGGGGAATAACTCTCTACCCGCTTCAGCACGGTGCCTTTTACTATCTCATCCGAACCACCATGCCTTCTTCGCCTCGCGAGCTGATCACGACCATTGACTTGGTAAAACTCGNTTTTAACTTTCCGACCGCTATTTGCTTATTCAGGATGACTCGATGAGTCTATTAATTTGTTGCTCAAATTGGTTGAATTAATGAATAATTGTTATTTGATTATGTATATTGACTAATTCAAATTGTGTGTTTTTCAGATTTAGATGGATTTGAGAAGATTGAAACTCGGTGTGGTGGAGATGAATATTGAATACTATGTAATTTTATAATATAGTTTTGTTGAACTAATTAGTTTGTGTTTATGCTTGTGATGGCATGTTACAATTAATGGATGTTGTGAACAAAATCTCTACTTTAATTATATCTTTAAGCTTAGAGCCTTTTAAATTATTGTTGGTCTGATGATGGACGTGATGTTTCATGTGGTTATTAATTACTATGAACATTAATGATGTGGAACAAAGGTTGTGTGTACTTAATTTAAAATTCTAATTTATTTTATAGGAGGAACAAAATATTTTCTGTACTTTGCTTCAGTTCATAACTTGTAATTAACTCTTAATTGACACCTCATAAATATTAATTTTCTGTACTTTACAGACGTATCATAAATATATATTCTTCTTCAAGAATATATATTTATAAGTGCATGCACAACTACATCAAGGCAACTGTAGAAAAGATGCATGCAGTGTGTTGTCATTCGAAATTAAAAAAGAATCTAAGTTATATGCGATCAGGATTTCTTGCTGCAGACAAATATTTTCTATTTACCTCATCTTATATATGTAGCTATATATGTAGGCCCATTAATCAAGCACACCAGTAGTGCATGATGAATTTGGCACATTATAAGATTTCTCAATAATCAAATATTTGTGAAGCGAATAATCATACATTTTAATTTCCCTAATGCTTATCAAATGCGTGCACAAAATTAAATTTGTAATAATAAATTAATGAAAGGATAAATATATACTAAAAGCTTTTAATGTCAGTTGTTGACGGGTCAACTGGGAGTTTGAGTGACGCAGAATGATTACGTGCAAAATGATCATCCAACAGTATTATTTGCACACACGAACACACAACATAATATTTGTCTTGACTCAATGGTTATACAGTACAGTTCAGTGTAATTTCTGAATAAAAATATCTATTTATAGGTAAAAATATTATATTTTTATTAGTCATTGTTTTAATTATGGCATTTTAATATAAACATATAAATTTTATAGAACCAACCATTCGTAAACCGATGAATTAATACATATCCAAGTATGTTTATTTTAAGTCGTTCATTAATACACTACAAAAAATAATGAAATTCAAACGTAAATATATTTCAAATGAACTCCAACGGCAATTTCAATAGAAATTTCAGTGCAATTATTACCATTAGATTTTTCCAATGGAATTCAAAATATTTTGTTGGGATGAGTTTTTCATTGAAATTCCGGTTGAAGTTTGGTGATTCCAACATCAGGTTTTGCAACGATTGAAATATGGGTGGGAACACAAAAGTGAATAGAAATTCTTACGGTAATCAACCATTAAAAAAAAAGTAATTAGAAACATCATATCAAATTCTTACTAAAATTTCAGTAGAAAACTCATTTTAACGGTATGTTTTCGTTGAAATATCTGTTTGAATTCCATTAGAATATATTACAGTGAAATTTTTCATTAAAATATGACATTTTTTTTGTAGTGATACATTTATATATAAATTTGGATGACCCAATACACTATAGCATCTTATTGCTCCATACCAAAACAGTATAAAAATATAAAACATTGTTAAAAAAGTATACATAGCAATGTGTCGAAGGGTAATTCAATCCTAACAATGTCTATAAAAGTATAAGTCCCAACAATGTTAATACTAACATCTTTTGAAAAAATATAGATCCTAACAATGTCTAATTCGATTCCATTGTTGGGAGCACTGGCCAAATGGGTTTAGTCTATCTGATTAGGAGAAATTGGATAAATATTTGTAATCCAACATGATTAAATCCAATGCGGGCAGTAGGCTTAAATTCGCCTCTAACAGTTAACTTGCATAACATAACGTCATATGCAGCTATTGTATGATTTGAGTTGTGATTGATTGAGAGGGTTGAGTGATCTAACATCAATTTGAACTGAAAAAAATTCCTTGTCTCTACTAACTTCTACGTCATAGAGCAGTACTTTATTTAGACTTCTTCAGACTCAGTCAATAAGTTTACGAAACATCACATTGATAGTAAAATGTAAACTAAAAATCATCATCATCATCATCATCACCTACCCAAGCTCACATAAGCATATATGCAGAGTACGATTTTCTTGAGGGTTTTAATTGGTGCGTACATTAAAAAAAGTACTGCATGTCTGTCTGAATGCTGTGGAGTTATGGGCCGAGAGGTCCATTTTTTTTCCTCTTTGGATACAAGGTGAGACAAAAGTCAAACCAAATTCCCCATGTTGGATGATTCATTAGTGCCAATGGGACA
>BKCP01004516.1:1352474-1390440 GCA_008636005.1 Striga asiatica | reverse complement strand
CCTCTCAATTTTGATATACTACAGAAGTTGGGCCAGATAATGTATAGTAGCTAGGACAGACTACTTAGGTGATTCTATATTCTATCAACCCGCCTAACCCAACACAACAGCCCAAGCCCACAAACTCGGCATACAAACTGATTAGTGATTGCATCAAAAACCATCACTACCAAAATGGTATGAAATATGAACTTGGACCATCAACATTACCCAGCTCACCTACAGCTTTCTCTAGGTACATTTTACTAAAAAAAAATATGTATAAACCTTAAACCAGTACAGTGGTATCAGCTTGGTACATAAAGAAACAAAAACAATCATTTTGATGCAGAAGTAAGTAATCATTTCCACATTTAGAAGACATTATACAGTGACCCTTTGATACCAAGGTATGCTCATACTCTTATATCTGAAAGCTTTTTCATCCCAACAGTATTAAACAACAAGGTTTTCACATCTCTTCTGCTCCCACCCTTTTATGGCGACTAGATATGTGAGTGGCCGTAAAAGAACATTTACAGTATGCTCCACAAAACTCAATCACCTGCAGCAAAGCAGGAGGTAAATGTAAATTTGACGGATTCACGGTCCCTTTTGGACGAGTAAAAATAATATTAGAGAGCTGACTCACTCGATTTCCCACCAAGAAATGCAAAAATCCATTCTATACAAAATCGAACCAACAGAAATTCATAATGCAAAATGATATGAAACATCCTCGTGGGATAAGATATCTTTAAGTAGTAGAATCTTGACTGCAGTTTGTAGCATCAGTTCTTATTTCATTGAAGCAACATAAACTATAGAACTACCAAATTACTTTTACAAGTAACAGGTGACAAACAGCCACCCAAACTAATGTTTGCTATCCATCAATTTACGACTTCTAATTAATAACTGAGAAAAACATAATCCACACTTTAATATACAAGAGCAGGTGACTTTAGCCTAACTCTATACGTCTTTTCCTTAAACATGGAGATGGTACGAATTTCAGGAAGTGTGTCCATAAAAGTTTTACAAGTTGCCACAAACTGGTACCGTACTTGAGTGATTGTCTTTACTGATAAGTTGTTCTAACCACACGAGGGATAACAAAATTTAACACTGGTGTTCCAATCCAAGTAAACAAAAATAAATTACACTAGAATTAATGAAGAATCAAACCCTCCCATCACCCATCTTAATAATTAATGTCAATTGGTCCCTAACTGAACATTCCAAACCTTTGCTCAAGAAATAGCACAAACATCACAACGACAATATGAACAAAAGTATGACTGCCTTATAGAAAAAGCATGTATTTTTGTTTAAGAAAAAATATGAAGGGTTCACCTGATTAACAGTTAGGTTAGCGCACAAAAGGATTTATAGGGATTCTAAATGCTAATAACACATTTTTCATCAGCAATCAAATAAACATAGCCAATCACAATTGCAGGCAAATAAAAATGGAGCAAAAGAATCTAAAAAGCCGACTCACAACAATCAAAGGGGTCGGTGGACCTCAGCCGCAGCTTTATCTTCACCGACACCACCACCGGACGGTGAGGATTCATTCACACTCGCATTACCGGGTTTGAAGGAAGGCAGAGGATTGGAGCCTTTGATAACCCATCCGAGGGCGAAGAACGAGAGGCCGGCCAGTATAGCTGTGCCCCACGCGTGGGAGTACCACTTGCTGTACTGTTTGATCGCAAACCGCCATTGCTCCCTGAGCGTGGCGGCGTCGGGATTCAGCGATTCCGGCGGGTTTGGGAAGTGGGGGCCGTGGGAGAACCCTCTGCCGGCGGTGGGGATCGGCGGTTCCGGCGGTGAAGTGGGTTTCTGGGTGGGCTTGGGTTCGGGGATTTGGGGCTCGCCCATTGATTTGATTGTACTCTCTCGATGTTTGAGAGTAGTTTATGCATTGGTGCTATTGTACCTTGAGAACAGAATTGCCATAAGGGAATTTCTACTTGGGCCACGTCTCACGTTATGCGCCGGTATGTGGATTGAGAATTAATTGTAATCTATATAGATGGTTAATGGACTGTCATGTCCATAAATAACTATCCAGTGCTCTATTTCTAAATGTCTTGACTTTTCTCGGTCAATCTCAAATTTTGTTATAAAAAAAAAAAGGGATTCCTATGCCATTCATACTTTTTAAATGAATTAAAATTCGTTTGTTTCTTGAAAAACTAGAAAGGAAAATACGGCCAATCAAAAGTTTTTGTTACAAAAAATATGGAATCTAGATTTTGGTAAAAAAAATAAAAATAATATGAAGAAGTTGTAGAGATTATAAATTAATTTGTATTTGGATTTGATTTCATAAATAATTGACATATTTTCGACAAAAGAATCTCCAAATTGGTTACGAAAAAAAAGGGCCTCCTATGAATTTCATATTTGAGAAATCTGGCCAATTTATATTTGTTTCCTAAGTAGTTGGAAAGGAAATCCGACTAAATCTGACCAATCTCAAATTTTATTAAAAAAAATTGGATACCCATGTCATTCATATTTTTTAAATGAATTAAAATTAGCTTTGTTTCCTAAACAATTGGAAAGGGAAATATGATTAATTTCAAAGTTTGTTTCCAAAAAATGGGAACCAGATTTTGGTAAAAAATAAAAATGATATGAAGAAGTTGCACGGATTTTAAATTAATTTGTGTTTGGATTGGATTTCATAAAATGATTTATACATTTTTGCTATAAAAATCTCCAAATTGGGTACAAAAAAGAAAAAAAAAATCCAATGGGTTTCATATTGAAGAAAATCTGACCAATTTGTATTTGTTTCATAAATATTTGGATAGAAAATCTTGCCAAATTGTCTAAGAAAATGATTAAATTTAATTTTTAAATATTCACATGTATTTTTTCGAAATTACTACTAATAGTAAGTCAACTTTTTATTTTTTTGTCAAACTTACTATAAAAGTATTTTTCCAACAACATGTTTATATTACTATAGATATAGATATCCCTCTACATCTTAATAAGCCGGAGTTGTGGTGCTTCATTAAACGCCATGTGTCATTTTGAGATTTTTTTTAAATGTTTAATATTTTCTATTTGTTGCAAGATGTTTCTTTTTGTCTGAAAAAAATATTCCATCAACCTCGAACAATGGCTTTGGATATGAGGAATCACTCCTCTTTTTCGTACCTGAATTCTTATTCATTTGTTGCCTTTCATACACGTTCTCTCCTCATCTCATGCCAACTGGTGTATCATAATTTATTTAATTGCAAGCATGTTATCTATTTTGAAAAAGAAAACGTATTGACTTTAGGAGAAAAATGTTGTAAGTCATTGTTTCCCAATAATGAGACGTTATTATAAAATTTTAACACATTTGGACAGATATATAAATTCATTACAAAATAGGTTGGGAGCCCGTACATGCTGAAATTTAAGATAATCGGCGGTCTGTTGTAGTCAAAATGATTACACAAGTAAAACAAATAGTTTATAAACCAATTAATAATCGTGGTGGGTTTTACGACAAATTGGTCATCACAGAAATAATGGTTGATCATTTATCTTTGATTTTGAAAACTAAAAATCGTGTATTAACAGTCCTGCGGGATCAATTTTTTGTCATATAATTTGTTTATTTTAGTATTGTTTTTAGGCGCGTTTGTGAACATAAATTCCTTTTTGATAGTCTTTTATTGCAGTTTTGAATCTATTTGTTTAAAATTTGAAAGTATTATCATAAAAAATAAATACTTTGGTATTATAGATCCTCACACAGCCGAGAGATTTTTAGTAGATTTTATTTATATAGGAAAATACTATAATTCCGTTACGGTACCATTCCGTTGGGATTTGTAACCGTTAGATCATCAAGTAACCGTCAATGGTAATTGATCTAACGGTTACAAATCCCAACGGAATGGTTCCGGGGATTGTAGCCTTACCCATTTATATAATATAATCACATAAAATCAATAATGTGCTGTGTTAGACAGTGAACGGCTGTCAGTCGACGTATGGGCCCAGCGTTATCTCCCTTCCCCACAATACGCAATCGGCCCATCTTTTCTCTCTCTGCAAAACGAGGCGTTTTGATTTAATATCTCCTACTATTCGTGACTAGGGTTTAGAGATAGGGGGAATCTCATTCAGGAAAGGAGCCCATTGAACGAACAAAACAATCGAATCTGCTTCTTTCTTGCATTCATTTTCTCCTTTTTCAGATACTACGCAGAGAAGCAGGCCGGACTTCCGTCGGTGAAAATGGGAAGGGGGAAATTCAAGGGCAAGCCCACCGGCCGCCGCAATTTCTCTACCCCAGAAGAGATGTGTAAGTGCAGAATTCCGGAGATTGAGTTTTTGTTTTAGGATCTAATCATCGGCGTCGTTTTACATTATCTGGATTTTGTTATTTTAATTTTAATTCTCCTTTTCCATTTTTTCCTTTGTGCGCGCGCGCGCGCGCGCGTGTTCGTCCTGAGGTTCTTTGCTTATATTAAATTTTTTTTATTGTTTATTGGCTCTGAGTTTGAAAGTAATCCGAAGCCTCCGATTTGTCTGTTGGAGCTTGTTTCTTTTTGTTTCAAATACGGATGAAATTTTATTGTTTCTTTTTGTTTCAAATACCTTTTGTTACATCATTTTGCAGTGGTGTTCAAGTTGATGAAAGTCTTTTCTTCACCTCCCTTAGTGGTGGGTCTTGAGTTGATAACTTTTGGGAATTTGATTTCATTTGAGTTTGATCTGATATGATTTGTGGGTATTTGTCATGAAATAGGACTTTGGATATCCTGCTTTCTGACAAACAGATTTTGGGTTGAGTAAATATTGCAGAAAGTAAATGAACAAGTACAAGGTATCTGTGGAGGAAATGTGAAAAATTGAGGAATAAGAGTTGGCTTTCATTACAGTATAAATAAATGAGGTTAAAACAGATATTTGCTGCAAAACCATCAAATTAAGGACTTAATTTGCTAGCCTGTATAAACAGAAGGAAGAAATGAAGAATCGCCAGCAATAAAATCAATGGGAAATGTCACTCAGAAGTTGGGCTTCTAAAGGCATACATCCCACTTCTCAACTGATTAAATGGTTGAATTTATATCCTGCAGTTGTTTTCTTCTACTTCTTTAATATCGCATCAGATCACCTAAAACAGTAATCATGGACATGACAGGCGTTACATGTATTTTAGTGTCAGTGATAATTGATATATTTTTTGGGGTATAGGACCCTGCAGAGTTTGTCCTGTGGTATATACATAAATGTTGTGCATTTTTTTGAAACATGGATGTAATTGCAAATAAGTGTGTAATATATGCACTATGCAGCAAGTGCAGCTTTGTAATTGCCATATTCCCTGCAGTTCTATCTTAAATTTGTTTTGTTGTGTGGTCATCTGGAATACTTGTATTTATTTGTATATTTAACCAACAAAAGATCATTTATAATTTTTTTTTGATTGGTGAATTCAGTGGCTGGTACCTCTTCTCGTCCTCGCACCTTCAAAAAGGTACCCATCTTATTGTAGCACAACATTGTTATGATTATCCTATAAACTTTCAGTATGACTTAGAGTTTTTGAGAGGCATTTTAGCTAATATTTGAAATTCAGGAAGAAAAAAATGAAGAATGCTTAACTGAAAGGAAAAAGAATAGCTATTATAAATGGTGATAGAAATAGTTTTAAATCGTTTGACATTATGAAACCTGGCCTGTTGTGTGTTTTTGAGGTTTCTGTAGAGGTTGCTTTATTAGGTGATGTATCACAAGTTGGTTCCTGGATTATTACCATTATTATTATTATTTTGTCCATTATTGTAATCGTTGCATTTGATTTTTTTCCTTTTCTTATTGCTATTTGGTATCAGGAAGAAGCTGAGGTGGCAGAGGAAGAGATATCTGATGTAGAGTCTGATGAGGAAGTTCAGGATGAATCTGAAGTGAGTTCCGATTGTGTGTGTGTTTCTCTTTTTCTTTTTGTATATTTTTTTGGTTTTTTTCTCTTGAAAGTTATTTTTGTTTTCAACCTTGGCAACTAATGTTTTCATCCTCTTTGGCTCTTTGCTATAGAAAGCGAAAGGTACCCAAGGTGTCATTCAAATTGAAAATCCCAATCTGGCGAAGCCCAAGAACTTGAAAGCACGTGATGTTGATGTAAGTTCTAAGTATGCTCACTGACTGTTTGAACATTTTCTGGGTTCTCAACTGTGCGTTTGCTTATTTTTGCAGCTTGAGAAAACAACTGAGCTTTCACGACGTGAAAGGTCTGTGAATGCTCATCTTTCTTCTTTCCTTCTCTGTTCTTTTTTTTTTTTTAATTATTAGTAGTTTATGTTGTCGCAGCATAGATTTGTTAGAAAAGACTAGAATATATAATTATATATGCTTAACTGTTTCCATTGACCTTTTAATTTGACATCCTCAGAGGATCTTGGCATTTGTAACTTCCTTATTTTTCCTCCTCTAGTGCCTTATTTTGACAAAGAAGATGCTGATATTATATTTTGCTTGGGATTATTAATTGAACTCATTAAATTGCTGATACGTAATTTCATTTTTTTTCAGCTTTACTCCTTCATGCGCTGTGTGAATTAATTTTCTTTTCGTTCTATTGTATTTAGAGAGGAGATTGAGAAGCAGAAAGCCCATGAGAGGTATATGAAGCTGCAAGAGCAAGGCAAGACCGAACAAGCAAGGAAGGATTTAGGTAAAACATATATGAATCTGCTTCAGCAATTCATTCATATCCTTTATTTGTCTAGTACCTTCTATCGCATGCATGCTGTTGCAAACATATACAGTTTATTGAACAACGTATTATTCTTGTTTTTTTGTTTTTTTTGTTTTTTCCAATTTACAGAACGTTTGGCCCTTATACGACAACAAAGAGCCGAAGCTGCTAAGAAACGAGAGGAAGAGAAAGCTGGTAATTTCTCGATGTCCCTTTTGAATTTGATCTGTAATCTTCCCCAAGTTTTGAGATCTTTGTTTCTTTTTTGCCCTTCTGATTTCACCATGTGTTTTCCTTCCTTGCAGCCAAAGAGCAAAAGAAGGTTGAAGCTCGCAAATGATTTCGTGTTTGGAATAATATGAACCTAAAACAGTGTCCTTGGTACATGGAAGTGTGGAACGATTCAACTTGAGTTTGCTGGAACAATATTTATACAAGTTTGTCCTGCTATTAAAGATGATTTTTACCTAGCTCTCCTCATTCCTCTTTCTTTCTCTACATGTTTTGTATTTGGAAGAAGACGACTACTTACCTCTGTGCTTTATCATAAGTCAGCAGTATTTTGTCTTATATTCAGACATACTATATTATTGTTTCTACTTTTTATATCACACTTACCATCATACAATTCAATTTTTATTTAAATCCCCAATTATGACAAGCATAAATTTAGTTCATATATGCATATATGCATTCCACTTCGGGGGATTTAGTGCATATTCAATGCTATTAAGTTGTAGTTTGACAATTGTTCCAAATGGCAATAAATTATACAGATGTCCATCCATTATCCATACAAAATGGATGCTAAATTCACTACATCTTGTTTAAAAAAAATGTCTCCCATGCATTATATAGTGACAATCCATAATCTTGTTCAACTAATGCTACAACTAAAGGTTTTGAAATTTACCTAAAAACAATAATATGTGTGATTCAACTATCAGCTTGCCCTGTGCCACTAACATCAACAGCTCTAACCATAGCAAAGTAGGATTTGGGATTCAAACTCATCAACAGCTCCAATACCAACACGCCACTTGGACGACTGATTTTGAGACCGGGTTCAAAGAAACCTGTTAGATAGCATTGGTACTTAACTTAATCAACAAGGTCATAATAGTGAAAATAATACTGATTAGTAATATGCAACACAAATATACCAGGGGAAAGATTTTTTCCACCATGCAACACTTTGGCCAACGGGTTTGATGACCAATTATTAACTGCGACTCGATTTGTAGGTTGAAATCCTAAGATATCGCCCTCACTTGACACCACCACCTGCTCATTTGAGTCCACAGAAATCTGATATTAGAAACCAGAACACAGTTTGTTCAAACAAAGCATACAATTAAAAGATGTGTAATCACCAAATTATGCAAAGTTGGCAAAAAAGTAATCGTAACTTCTACTTACAAACCCATAAAAGTAACCTCTAGCCAAATGAGTTCATCCCGAGTAAAACTCACCTCGTGGGGTAGCAGTGAAATGTAATACATAATAGGAGAAATGTCGGCCCAAAATTGCTTTACATGTTTCGTTTTTGTTAAGTGGTGGCTAACCAGGCTTACAGATATTATCCACTCAATTTTTTTTTTTTTCCTTCACAAGTTCATGGATATAAAAACTTTAAAACAAAATAAATTACAACAATACCTGATAACTACCGATGTCTTCTAATGCTTGCTTTTCCACCTCATTTTCTGCTAATGGTACTGAAATGGATGAAATGTCAAGCTTACTGGAATCCCTGTCATCCATTTCCCTGATGAATTTAGGCAGTTCCCCAATCCATGCACATGGACCAGATTTTATCCTTATCTCATCAGGCCAACCAAAAGACTCCTTGATTTTTCTGATTATCGAGACGTAGCACGTCTCCAACTAAGAGTTAACCAAATGTCAGATATTGTCAACAAAAGGTAGCAAGTCTAACTAATGATATACAAAGTCCCACAAATTGAAAACAACTTTCATATGAATGTCGACTTTTCACCTTGACAACTAGAAATGAAGTTTATTATTATATTCCCAAGCACAAAACCATATTCAGTACTAAATACATTAGATACAAGTACAACCAATTTATCAAAGTGGAAGATACCAAAATAAAGAATCTCACATGTTAACAAAATATATCCTTGCATCAAATGCATAAAATAATGTGCATTCTAAATAATACAAAAGAGTGAATAAAATAAAACAAGAACACATTAGCAAACAAGACAGCATGTTATTTGAAAGAAGTGATGTTTTCAAGAATATTTCAAAGATCTCCAATGTGACTTAAAAGATGTCTTGGCAACACTATGATCCCCCAAAAGCTATGATCATGCCAAAAACACGAACAAACGGAAATTACAGAATAATAATACTATTCCATTGCCTCTTACCACAGAATGTATACAAATAAGCTCAATGCTTATATACCTCAGGAATTTCAAGAGACTGGTCAGGCACAAGGATGACATCAGAGAGTGAAGCTTGAGATTTTTGTTGAACAAAGTTAATTGGTAAATGAGGCACAAAAAGCTTTCCCAGAACACTAATTGTCACCAGAAGAATCCCACTCACGAAGACACACGACAACATCTTCAAAAAAGAATTGCTCTGTAACAGAAATGGCATTTGTTACAACACAAACAGAATATTGTACAATGAGGTCATCTACATAAGTTCACAAACAGTATTTGATCCCTGGGACATCCGAAACTGATGTTATATTCATGGTTTAACATAATATACCTTTGTGTTATCCAAGTCGGATGGTTTTACAGCTGCATAACAAGGCAGTCTCTTGTTGGGCAATGTGAAAATGTCCTCATAGTACATATCCAATACATCAGCCAAATTAACCTACAGATGACTCCAAAACATAAGATTAGTATTAAGTACGATCAAATTAATATCTAGAGAAAATTAACCTTGATAATATATTCAGAGATTAATTACCATTTGGGAATGAGTAAGAATGACTTGCCATCCATTTCCATCTGTTTTTTTCCACCCTCCAAATTCCACATCACTGTACTTGTCCGAGGCAATTTCCAAAATGTAAGCTGGCAAAACCTCACTTGCCCAAGCGAGAAATTCACGACCACCAATCTTCTCCAACTTTGAGAAAGCAGTAGGCATCCACCAACGGCTCTTCAATTTCGGCCCCTTGAGCTTATGTTTTCCCCTTTCTGAGTTGAACTTTTCCAGCAGAAATTTTCCATTTGCGAGTATCTCATGTTCGAGAAAGTTATACAGGACAACAGAATGACCTCTGGATGAAACCTGTTTCCTCTTGTCAAGCCAACTGAAAAGGCCACCAAATACTCCATTTGTGGAATCATGAAGAGTATGACTTTTAGTATCTCTAAAGGCAGCAGCACAAACAACCTCTCCAATTGCACCAAGGAGCTGTTCATCCATGGAGCTGAGGGTAAAAGCAACAGATACCTGAGAGGAAAGTTAACAAGATAACTCGTCACCTGCAGAACAAAAGAAATTACAGTATGATTTACGAGAGAGAAAACGGTGGTCACAAACGATGCAACAGGAAGGCATATATAACCTTTTACGTAATTATCTAACCTCTCTTGGATTTCCGAGATCGTTCATATTTCGCTCGGTTAGCGGACTAAATACTTCCAGTTCAACACTCTGAAGGTGGTGCACGACTACTTGTCTAAAGGTCATTGCAAGTATATTGTCCTGTGTGGTCCCACTAAACAATTCCTTCCTAAGCAATCTCTTCTTCAGCTCTATAGATCTCTCTTTAACTTTTCTCGCAGGTAAAACCTGACAAAATAAGAAAATATAAATTTTATGCCCTAGCACACAGCCAAATTATAGACGTTTTGAAATGATAAAAAATCCCATTTTAACTTTGAATATCACAGCCACACACACACACAAATTATCTTCAATTCTACTGGATCAGCCAGATTGAACCAACAAACAAAATCAGTAGTTTTGGAGCAGACAATTGGATTATCCGAAGAGAAAAAATAGAACAAGGAAAACGAAGTACAAAAGCTTAAGCAATAAACCTGCATGACCAGTTACATCATAGCTAGAGCCTGGAAGGATAATCTAAATACACAAAACGGAACTCTATAGTACTTACTAATCTTGTGGCAACGGTGCTGTGGTCACCCGAAGGGCCGGGAAATAAGGTTTCCACAACCATGGTGGCCATGCCGGAGGACAAATGCTCATCGGCAGCACTCCCTCCGTCTGCCGCGGCCGCGGTAAGGGCTTGTCGGTAGTTGACGGCACCGAGGAGGGTGAGTCGGGCCAGATCGTTTTCGTAAGTCCTGATGGCTGGGCAGGAGTCTCCGCTGGCATCGAAAGCTGCTGCAGAGTCTAGAATATCTTTCTCGGCGGTGACCGGCGGAGGCGATTTGTTGCGGGAGGAGGAGGAGGAGGCGGCGGCCAAGGGAAGAGAGTGGGGATTCTTCTGAGAACAGAGGGGCAGCTTGGGAAACGCCGTCACATGTGGCTTAGACGTAGTGGTGGGTGGAGATAGTGGGACAAAGACAAGGCGAGCAGTGGCGAACGCCATTAACGACGGGAAATGGAGGTCGGTAATGGCAGATAAGGGTTTGTGAGGTTTTAGTTTTACTAATCTTCAGGCATGAGTGACACTGTTTTCTTTTTTAATTTGTGATTTTATTTTTCCCTTTTGTTCAAATCTGACCAAAACAATTTCCTAGAGTAAAGTACACTATTTTTGTATGTGGTATTTATTTAATAGTTTACAAAAATATTAAAAGTTTGAAAATATTGATTTTTTATTTATTTATTTCTTTATTTTAGCTACATTCATTTCCCGTCTGCGATTGGTAAAAAGTTTTATCTGATTTAACTCAATCGAATAAAGTTTTTATATTTTTAACTTACAATTCAACTCAAATTTAGCTCACCACAACCATTCTCAATATTATTATAATTAAATAATATCTCAAGCAAATTGGTAAAAAGTTTTATTTTAACTCAATCGAATAATTTTTTTATACTTTTAACTTAAAATTCAACTCAAATTTAGCTCGACACAATCATTTTCAATATTATCATAATTAAATAATATCAATCAATCATCATCACACATTAACATTAATTCACTATCCATTTATTCACATATTTTTAACCACACCTCTCTTCCGGTCAGCTCTACTTTTACATTAAATTAATTTTAATTATTATATTTTAAATATTATTTTAAACAAAAATCCAAAATCTACGCTTAATTAAATAAATTAACTCACTTTATTCAACAAATCAATTTCAGTCCGAACTATTTTATTTTCAATTGCATTCAATGAAAATGAGAAAACATGAGAGCTTCCACATGTTATTTTACCCTCAATCTGTGCACGAGGTGTATGTGTGTTTATGTGTAGATCAAGGGTAAACAATCTCACAGAAAGTGCATAGCAGAATGCAGTAGAAAGCCACACCAAAACAAGTAAAAATATGCATTCTTACATAACCGGTCAGATAAGTAAATACATATCAATGACATTGTTAGGGCCAAAATATTTCCCTACAAGCTGTGCACCAGGAGTGCATTTCATTATAGAAACAAAGGTTAATTAATTAACCGAACCAAGTCAGAACAACCCCAATTCCGGCATCTTGCCACCGTCTTTTGCAGTTAAAACACCGTCCGATACCATAAATGATGAGTAGTAAGCTACGCACTGTAAATACTCATTTTTCAACATCCCCCGATCCTCCACCAAGACAGGAAGCAATACTTCAAAACACGAGCAAAGAAAGGACAAAAAAGGAAAGATAAAAAAAAACTTCACCACTTGCATGGAGGCCGAGTGAAACGAAATCATATATATATATATATATATATCAAAAGGACGAAAATGCCCCTATTATTCCAGATTCACACCGAGCCACCCAAATCATGTTAAGTAGTACCCACCTATATTGTCCACAAGAAAATCATACGGGGCACCTCTCACATAATCAAACCCTTCACCACCACTCGCCAACGCATTAGAAGCAGAATAAATATTTCCATTTCCATCCTTCAAATTATTTTTCCCCCTTCCTTTCACATTACGCTGCTGCTTGTTGTCGTTTGGGAACTCAGCCGTCAGCCTATTCATTTGCTTCTGAAGATCGGCAACAGAATTATCATTTCCCAATTTACCCTTGGGAAACTTTTTCCCATCAGCACGCTTCACCTCCAGCCTGTACAAAGCACACGCGTCGTATTTATTGATTTCGTATTCGTAGAGGTGCCACTCGAAAGTCTCCATTGGCTGAGGATCCATGTAGTAAGATCTCTTCAGCCCCCCAAATTCATTCATCACTTGTTTTCTCGACTCATGCCAGCCCCTCCCGTTGTAATCTGGAAGGGACCTCTGTTTTCTGTTGCCGCTCTCGAATGCTCGACGGGGCTTGTCGAAAAATAGCCATTCTCTTATTGTCTCACCATCCAACATGGTGAGATCAAAGAGCTCTGTTCAACACCAAAAATATAAAAGCTAATCAATCTTCTATATATTAATAAAGTAATAGATAAATATATCCAATGCCTTTGTGGTTAAGCCAAATTAAAACTAAAAAAAAAAGAAGTTGCAATTAAATCACAAATCACAGTACTCCCTTCACGGTTTTTTTCGTTCTCTTTTACTGTTTTAGAGAACTGCAGAGAGAGACCCATGGACCTTGAATGGATATATACAACCACTTTCAGAGATAGAGGGGGAAAGAGCCCTTCCACTTAAACATTGTGACCGATAAAATTTTGAGGGAAGAATTATGAATATTTGAGAAAGTGAGTGGATGTAAATAGAAAATGTAATGATTGAAGTTAATGTGATATAAAAACAGTAAAAAATGATCACTTGTATTTATACATCTGTGTGTGGGTGAGTAGGGAGTTTTGTAGGGAAGAAAAGTGCAATTATCATTCTTTAAATGGTTTTGATAAGATTCAGAGCAAATGTTAGAATGAGCGCATAGCTGAAACTTATGGTGACAACGAGAACTTTAAGATCCCAGAGGTTGCCACGGGTGGTGCTCGAAACATATCAAGGGGGTAGTTCAAATTCTAAAAGATAAATGACCTTTATGTAACTAATTTAAACCTCAGGGGTAGTTTTGTAAATTATGTGGTACTAAATACACACAAAGCCAAAAAGGTGAGGTCATGAACAAAAGACAATTACAAAACAGAACCCACTAACCAAGTGCATTCCAAGGGGATTTTGCAGTGGCAGCACCCTCACATTCAGGTATACCAACTTCCTTTCCAAGGGCCTTTGCTCCAAGTGCAGCAAAAAGTAAATTATCCTTTAAGCCGATGCCACCTGGCCGTACAATCGGAGGCCTGCCGAGATAGCCTTCAGTGGGTGCAAGGCATGCATGATGGCCACTGCAATAGTCATCTGACTTTTGACACCAATCAGAACATAGAGCGGGCCTGGGACAATCCCATAGGGCACATTTTGGGCCTAAAAATGCAGAAGGTGGAGGGCAAATGTTCTGCTGAAAGCCCGGATTCTGAGCTACACCTTCCTCCCCAACAAAACCCGTGCCGTCAAACGCAATGAGGAATTGCGGGTCCAACTCCTGATGGAAATCGAATGAATGATATTCCAGTTGTGTTGGCATGCTCATGTTGTTCATGCCGATATTGTTGGCTTCGATGCCAGCATTCTTGCAGTGATCGGCTAATGGGAAGCCCTGTTCTTGAGGACCCTTGGTCATCATAAAATCCTGCATGAGAAATACCTAAAGTTTGAAACAATACAATTTACAAAAACAACATAGAATTAAACCCACATAAATTGTTACAAATTACAAACTGATGAAGGATTAACTACATGAGATTGGACAGGTCTGCTGTGTCTAAATTGACGTTTGTTAGGATGCTTAGATCAGAAGATAGGATACGCTGTAAAATGTTTACAGTTCAGAATCAGTTTCGAAATATGAATGATTTAAAAAAAGGGCATCTGGCAAAGATTTACACATAGAAGAACCGGACAAAGGCAAGAAAAATTTTAAAATTTAAAAAATGAAAGAACCCATGAACATGGAGCTGGAGCAGCATAATGAGGATTTACAAGAAATATCACATGTTCAATATTTTCATGAGCTATATAAATGGAAAAATAAGAATAAAATAAAAAAGACAAACAAAAGAAATCACAGGTGACGACAAGATCGAAAAATGATTTTGTTTTCTGTTTCTGCATAAATGAAGTCAAAATCCAAAAAATGATCTTGTTTTCTGTTTCTGCAAAAATGAAGTCATAATCCATATATAAAATCACTGTACTAGCAATTCCACGATGAACAGGTCACGTATCAAGTTCCTCAGACTATCAAACTTAACTTTATCATTGGACCATTTACCTAGCTAAGGTGCAGGGAAGAAATGTCAACAACTTATTAGCAACCACTAAAATGCCCCATTTGCAGAAACTAAATGGGAAAAAAAGTAAAATAACGGAATGAATTTGCAAAAGTAGTTTACTTGTTAGAAAAAGGGAATGAATTTGCAAAATTAGTTTACTTGTTAGCCAGAACCAACAGACTTAAGTCGGGGGATGGAAGAAGATTTAGAATGACATGTCTAGATGTCAAATATGTAGAATTCTGATATAGACCGAAGCTTCAAATAACGTGTGTGTGTGTGTGTGCGTGTCTATATATATATACATAATTGGATTTTGATATCCTCTCATGTCTTTATAAACTCTCTTTTCAATATTTATGTAAGTAAATTCCACAGCTGTCTGACACTTTAAACACTAGTAATTAGGTTGACAAAGACAAAGCCAACCCCATATATTTAAGGTTAACTTACCTCTTGAGAGGTACATCCATTCACCTCCTTTTGGGCATCAGGATCTGGCTTTGGAGCAGCAAAAGAACTGGTTGCATCATCTTCCTCATCACAAAGCTGCAGCAGCCGATAAATCTCGGATGAAAAGCCCAGACTCCCTCCCTACACAAAGAGGGTTCATTCATTTTGAAACTCACATTGCCCAGTCATTTCACGAGTTATGCATGGATTCTTTTCTATTTTTTGCACAAATAAACTGCCAATAACATTCCACCAAGATTGGTCCACACAGATTTACCAAACATTGAGGATAAAGCAAAAGCAAATAACTACTCTCAACAACTCCCACACCGTAACTCTATCAGGCAGGGAACAACTTGACTTATTCTGGACAAAACACAATATCTAACAAACATACATCAAGATCAAAATTGGGGTATGGTGATATGCAACATTAGAGCAATAAACCATTAAAACCATACCGAACAGTCTCATTATCCACATCCTAACAACATCCAAAGATCAATTTTCACGGGCAATACAAATACTGAGTATGATGTTGTTGTTGTTGTTTTGTGAAGAATGAATTACCTGCTGTAAAGAGGAAGCTGGGGAGGGCTCATTGAGCTCGGCCTTCCACTCACGAAGCATCTGGTGAACTTGCTCTTCAAGCACGGCCACATCGATTGTGCGGCTCTCCTTCCGGGCTGACTGAAGATCGCTGAACATACCCTGAAGATCATCCACTCGATTCTTTGCTCTGTCCTTAAAGATCTGGTGCGATGCAGACTTGCATGCCCCACTCTTCGAATCCTTCCCCATCCGCAGCAATCGGCGTGATCTTTCAAGAAGCTGCCAAAACCAAAGCAAACAGTATAAAGACACAATATACAGAAAGTTGCAAAATTGAAGTCCCAGAAGTAGAAGGAAAAGAAAGGATGCAAAAATATATGCTGCTACAGTGCTACCCTTTCTTCTCTGTCAAAATAGAAACGAAAGAGAATTTCCCTAACACGGTGAAAATTTTACAACCAAAGGTTCACAAAAATTCATATTATTCTAGAGCTCATCGAAATTATTATAATGATTCACCAAATTACATAAGGAACACCAAAAAGTAATAGAAAGGGGAGAAAATTGTGGACACAAAAATCGAAGCCCAAAAATTGTCAATAAAATTTTTGAAAACTGATCATCCTAATCGGTGAGCAATTACAAACTATAATAAAAAAGAACAATAATTAGAAAGAGTAGGGCGGCGTTACCTGTTCGAAGAGGCGAGAGAGACGACGACTGGGGTTTGCTGTGCAGAGGTAAAGTAAAGAGTGGTTTTCTTTTTTTCCTCTCTTTTCCCCTTTTTTTCTTCTTTATTCCTCCGAATTTTTATTACTGATTTTTTGAAAGGAAAAAAATACATATATAAAATAAAACTTGATTCTCTGCGCAATTGGTGAAGAAAGCGAGTGGAGTAATGGTGCAGGTATTTACCAGTCTACCCTTGAGATTGAGGTGCTTTATTATTACTATTTTTTTTTTATTACTAGTACATAGCCCGTGCCATGTACGGGGTGCACAATTTCAAGGCTATTTATCCAGACTTATAATTATATACATGAATACAGAAAAATGTACGAAATATATATAGTACGTGACCCGTGCGTGACACAGGATATATTTATTTGAGGAATACTATATTATAAAATGCAATATTTAATAAAAATTTTATAATACGTGGGAAAATTATACAATAGGATAGTATTCGACAACATTATAAGTTTGATTTTTCATACAATAATAATAAGATTTTTTATAAAAAGATAAGAAGGAATTTTCAATCTACAAAAACTTTAAACATTAGATGTATTTACGTAAATCAATGATTATATAGACAACTAAACCCTTCAATTTAGGTTTGACATCTACTTTATTTATGGGTGACGTAAGATAAGGATTTAATTTTGACCGATTAAATCTTTATTCATAGGCTTGACATATAAAACTGATTTGATGGGATTTTCTTAACTAAACCGATGCTATGAGATAAAACAAATCTATACTTACCTTTGACTTTTCTAGCAAAGGTAAAAAATCGGTTCTGATTTTTATCCCATAACAATCTTTAATGTCAAGCCTATAAATACCAAAACAAATTTATAATTAATATCATTCTATTTGGAGCAAGTATTAATTACCTTTGCTTTTCTGCCTACTATTTCTAGTAAATAGGATGACTTTTTATATAAGTATAGATTTCATATAATGCAAAGACTGAGATCATAAAAAAGAATCCTAAAAACTGAAACAATATATTTGCATAATTTAAGGCCATTAAGAAATCGATCTCTAAACCAGATTTGATTTTCAGAATATGTTTTTTCATTTCGAATTCCATACAAAATGGAATTCTTTCCAGCCAATAGATGTCATAACAAATATTAACTCTTAACTATTAGACTATTAGTACATACCGAGCAAATTGTGTACTGATTTTAGAAAGTTAAAATTATTCATATTAGGTAATTTTACATTTTATGCATGTTGAACGGTGGGTTTTAAATATTGTTTCACAGAATGTAAATGTGTACTATATTATTTTTATGAGATGTTGAATTTGAAAATTAATAGAATTCTTCTTCATAGGAATTTTAAATGTAACAATATTCTTTGGTATACACTACTAATAAAATCTATATTTAAAGTTTATATTTTTTTTTTACCGGAAAAAATTCCTTAATTTAAGGAATCATATATCTTCAATCAGTCCACATATATATACATTCTTCAAAATTTTAAATCTTGAATTTGATGAGAATTCGTATCTATGAGTGCAAAATATGGTTTAACAAATTAATTTTTTATTATTATTCCATCCATACTTCTTTATACGATTTTTTGTGAAAATACAAAAGTAAATTCTTAATTTTAAATCAGCCGTACATTAAAAAGTACAAATTTGTTGAAATTTCAAAAATAGTTTTTTATTTCAAACAGACGTAAATTTAAATCAGTTATAAAAAAGTAATATTTGTTTACCATTTAAATATTAAATCAGTCGTAATTAATGTTGTTTGTTTTAGTTACCACGATTTTCTCCAAACTAAATTAACAACTGTCATGATTTAAGGGCAACATTTAATGCTGCTCTATTTTTAGGAGATATTAAATGCATTTGGCGGGAAAAACTTGCTAAAAGTGTTAAATGGTTAATCTTTTAATATAATGATAGATTTTATAAGATAGTCTATTTGTCTACCAAACATAGCCTGAATATAGGAACATGATCATTATAGTGATTTTATTCTCTTTTCAGTATGTATTCTTCGGTTGCATTAGCTATCTTTTATAAGTAAACATTGCCGACATAAAAATTCAATCTCCTACTAACTTTACTATTTGCAAGTCTTTTTTAATGGTAAGTCCATTGTTCACAACACTCCCTTATTACCACTATAAAATATGCGTTTGCGTTGCCTCATTATAAATTTTATTTCGAAAAATCCCATGAAAAAAAACGAGATAAGATAAAAAAGAGTGCAACCGCACATTCTCCCTCTCAAGTCATCATATCTGAAAATCTCGAAGATGTCTCATTCCAATATTCTTGAAATGCTTTCGAAAGGTTGCAATTGGAATTGTCTACGTAAATAAATCCGTTGTATTATCGCTTGATCGAATATATTGAATTTTGATTTATTTATTCTTTTTAGACTCCTGAATGTATGAGAAGAACTTTGGAGATATGTTTAGTTTTATCGAAAAAACGGTTCCCAAAGTGTCAAGTATATGGTTCATATATGGGTTCGTTAAGAAAGGTACAAGATAAAAGGCACAATCCACTTAGTAAATTATATAAATAAATAACAGGCTATCCTACTTTTTAAAAGAATTAGGAAAATTTAGAAAATTCACTCACCTATTTCAGCTGAAATAAATTAACAACAATTGTTGACAAAGACTTTTCCCACTATGTAACCAGTGGTTAAAATTTGGTTCGTCAAGATCAAATCAGTGGTTGGACATAGTTGAATTGGTAGGGCATGATTGTTTACAAATTATTTTATTCTCATTCAATTCATATTCAAAATTCTCAAAATTTATCTCAATTTTAATTTAATCCCACTATCTTTAATATTATTTATATAATTAAATTATACAAACCAATCGTTCTTACATCACATGAACTTTAATTTACTATTCATCCACTCACATAATTTTAACTACCTATCATTTCCAATTATTTTCAATCATTTATCTTCTACTTTTATATCAAATCAATTTTAATCATTTTATTTTAAATATTATTTTAATACATTCTTAAAATTCCACTAACAACTAACCATACTACCTTTTTCAAAATTAACTATGGTTAACCAAAATAACTCATTTTGAACAAATTATTCCATAAACAAGTGCCCAATAAGTAATTTATTAATTTTTTAAATATATTTGTTATAGTTTTAATAATAAATTTTAGATACAAACATTTTTGGTTAAATATTTATTATAATTTGAAACATTCAGATGTCTAAATTAATTGTTATAACAGTGTATACATAATCAAAATATTTTAATATATATCACTTATATGAAAAATATGTTTAAAAATCTTAAATCTAATTTTATATAAAAAAAAAAAGTTGAAAGAAAATAAAAACAAGAAGTAGTACAACCAACCGCTTTTTGACCGGTTTCGATCGATTATTTCGCAATAGATTTTCCAAGAGAATCGGACCTGTCACGGGACTATTCCCCAATCCAACCGGCCAATTCGATCCGACTCTCGTAACTATGGTTTTATCAATAATGTCTAGCTAAAATTTACTTATTTAAAATCCCCCGAAATTCAACAGAAACTGATTACTTCTTCACAATAATGATAATATCAAACATCAAAGTAACTGGAAAGAGGAGTGAAAGAGCCAATTATCTATTCATGACTTGGATAAAATGAAGTAGGCAAAATACAAGTAAAGCATGATGGATAATCCATGTGCACCCAGCTCAACCTTTCTCGCCAAAACATTACTACACGATTTCAATGCTACGATTCTCTCTTTTATTCCTTGAAAGGTTTAAAACAAAATATTCGNAGAGGAGCTGAATATACTATAACCTGCACACAGAAATAGATTCAAGCCAATGACAAGAATAAAATTATCGTCCTTCCACACAAATATGTTAGATGCAAAACTTGCGATTGCACGAGATCAAGAAGAAGCCACAGGCGTTTGCTTGGGTTCTTCAGGATGATTATTTCTAGGACTAAACACGCCTGCAAGCCCTCGTGCCTTGGCCATCTCAATCTCTTGCTTTAGAAGCTCCACCTCATTCCTCAATCCCTAAAGAGACCATAAAAAGTTTTTTCTCAAATGGGAATGAGCGCACAAGGAAGTATAAGTAAACAAATTTCCATACACGTTACCTCGATGTCTTGTTTGCGGAGTTCCTCCTTTTTGGCTTCTGATCGAGCATTCCTTTGCACCTCAAATATGAGAGCGCCTACTCCCACCTAATATTTATGTAATTCAAAAATCATAAATAGAAAAAAAAGTAGAAACCCAAAAAAAAAAAAAAAAAAATAAAGGAAGAAGAATGGATTAGGCAGTAAAACAAAACCAACTATTGATTAGGCAGAGCCTGGAACCAAAATGAAGACATCAACATATTGATTAAGTTAATTTGATTTTCTTACAAATTACTGATCTGGAATATTATTATGCACGTCTCTTGTTGGTTTGTTTATAAACAAGTCACAGTGAGTTCTCATTAACTGCTTCTGCTTTCTTCTGAATCAACAGGTTATATCACAAAAAGGATAAAGTTGGCATTTAACAGATTCTCATTCTCATCCCCAGAAAAGCGTATAACGCAAATAATATATTTGTTGACAAATGTGTAACAAGTGAAGAAATGCTGAAGTCGAGAAAAAGGCTACCGAGAAGACAAAAAGTTCCCCAATGAGATCACCAGCAGCTTGAACAGCTTTCTCTTCATCCAACGGCCGGATTTTTACATTAGTGGCATGACCATATATGCGCCGTTGCATAGTTGTTGTAATCCGGTGATTCGCCTGATTCCACCACCAATTACAAAAAAAGGTAAAAAGGGTGAGCACAATAATGTTATCATGTCAACAAAAACCTAGTTCCGATAAATTAAGCATAATATACATGTCATAGTGAAGAAACAAGAAGGGAAAGCTAAAGAATAATTTAAAATGTTAACCAATTTATACCCATGATTCTTAAGGATTGAATTAGCTCACAATATTAGGAGTACCAAAAGAACAGGATGATCTTAAGAAGCCACGTTTGTTTGCCAAAAGCACATATAAAGGTTGACCTACAAGGCAATTAATAAGAAAAAAGCCATCTTCTGATCACGAATGTATGTTGACTGCTAGAGAGCTATGAGGAATGGAATTTAAAACAATTCAAATGTAAAATATATGTATGTCAGTAGCTTCAAAGAATCTCCAAACAAGAAGGTGAAAAGATAAACAAAACAAAGATGATATGACCATTCAACTCCATAGGATGACTGACCATGTGTGTGTGTGTGTGTGTCTATATATTATATATACAGGGAGGGGTGGGGGAGATGTGATGCACATTGAAGAATCAAGATCTACATCTGGAAATTGTTGAACTTCTAAATATTGAGAAAAATGTTAATTGGCATCACATTGAAGTGCATATACATCTAATCCGTACCTACAAGGTATGAAACCAAGATGAAAACAGGAAAAAAGAAAAAAGAAAAGAAAATTAAAACAGCCCAATTCTGCGCCTCTTCATATCCTTCTACAAAACTTCTAATCGCAGTAATAATTTTCGGCTAATGCTACTTCTATCTAAGATTTCCAGAAATTAACCACACAACTAGCGGATAGAAAAACAAAGGGCAGCTATACAGAACACACAGAAACTCAGCTTACAGAACAACAAAAAAACACAAATGTCAATAACATTATCACTACATTTCATCTAATCTAATCATATTTCTTGGAAGAAAGTGGCCAAACAATGTGGAGTGATCTTATCATGGGCAACATTGAAAGAAGGATGCAGCCTTCGCTAGTCAATTGAGTACAAATGTAAAGATACAGCATACGAAAATTTTTCGTCCACCACAATATTAAATCATAGACTGGATACAGAACAGTCCATTTCCTATAAGATTCAAACCCCATTGATAAAACCCTAATTCAATAGATCAGAAAATGACGAAATCTGGGCAACAAGATAAGCCACGGAATTTCCCTTGCAAACCACAATATAATATAACTAAAAATTTGGAGAGACAAAGTTTCAATCTTATCTTCCCAAACGCGAAAAACAGCATACAGTTTCAGAATATAAACCCGAATAAAATAAAACCCTAATGAAGACAGAACAAAGGAGCCAAGGCAATTTATCAAACACCTTGAGATACAAATTACTGCAAACTACATCGAGGTATAAAGTACCTGAGCGACGCTGATTATGAAGCTCCGGAACTTGGGGTGTTTCCCGGCCTCCTTCTTCAGCTTGGCGGCGACCGGTTTGCTAAGGGTTTTCAGGGCAAGCGTCCCGAGCTTCAACAGAGGAAGGACCATTACTGATCTCTCTTTCCCTGTTTTCTCTTTTCTTTACTGATTTGTTTGATCGTCTTCGATTTTGTTCCGGATTGAACAGAAGTTTGGAGCTTAAAATACTCTGTCGATGGTGAGTAAACGGGGGTTTGACAGGTTCCAAGAAGGTGGATTTCTTGAAAAGGAAGGCGAAAATGCGTGCATTCCAGACTTTGAGTAGGAGTTTGAAGAGAAAGCTTGGTGAGGAAAAAGTGGTTTCTGACTATGGCGAATTGGGGTTTGGGGGTGATCAGGATCGTTGACCCGGTTTGTGTTGGTTGACTGTTCAACCCAAAATCTTTTTCTAAGATGGCTAAACCTAAACACTTGGGTAGTTTGGATATGGAATATGATTCTTGCTTTATTATACATAATTGAGTTTAGAACGTATTTTAATTGTCATTATTTAGATATTTATTTATTTATTTTTTCAATAAAAAATATTGCATGAAGGAAATTTATAATAAAATTGGACAAAAATTGCTCAAATGAAAAGTTAGTTACCAAATCGAAATGCTAAAGAACCAAGGAAGAAAATCCAATGACAATAGAAATTTCGAAGTAACACTTTTCTCTCTCTAACCCCTTTTTCCTCCCCTTTCCCCCTTCTTCACAAAACCTAATTTGTGCTGTGCCGCCGCCCCCCCTCTTCCGGCGGGTCGCCCTCTGCGGCCACCGGGCCAACCTTTGCGAGTCGTGGCTGAGAGCTGCTTTTCCACCCCTCCCGATTTCGGGCTCGGCTGGGCCGAAGGTGGATATCACCGCCTTATCTTCCCAGGCACCGGTGAGGTTGCCGACCACCGTATCCAGCTCCAGCCTAGGGAGACGTCATGCCGCTTGAGTTATGGTCTCGCGTGCCTCAGTTCAATTCCTTGGAGGCTGCCGGCCTTCGGATGTGATTTGCCATGGCGGGGCTGCCCCGACTGGCCGCCGGTACGCCTGATTCCCGACTTGTCGGGTCGGGCTATTTCGGATGTGGGTCCATCTTGGGTGCTCTCTTCGGGTTTTTGTCTCGAGATCTCAGGCGAGTTCTTGCGGGTCTCTATTACTATCCAAAGCATTGAATTACTTCGGAGTCCAGATCTGGGTCGAAAATCTGTCTTGGCGGGTGAATGCCGCAGTTTTCGGGTTTGGAGCTTAGTTCTTGTTGCTCAGTTGGGGTTCTTTGTTGTGGGTGTGACTCGATAGTTGGTCTATGTGGTTGTGGGGTTCGTCTGCTAGGTTTAGGGGAGGTTTTATTGTATTTTGTTTATTAGGTGTGAGTTGTATTTTATTTTTTATTTTTTATTTTGTTGTTTTGTTTTGTCTAGTGCAGCTTTGTCTGCTTTCAGTGCAGCTTTGTCTGCTTTTCTCTCCTTTATGGAGTTTGTGTTTTTTTGTTTTGTGTTGTGGTTGTTTGCCTCCTTGATGGAGTTTGTACCCTCTTGTCTGTTATGACAAGGGGGGTTGGTCCAGTCTTCTGGCTCCAGTGTGTCATTTGACACTTCGGGTGTACTCTTTCGAGTTTTTAAGTTATTAATATAATTGACGTTGGAAAAAAAANTTAGAATGGGTCATATAAATTGAGCACGTTATAAAATTTATCCCTTACATTGACCATTCATTAAATTGAAATTTTTATTACTTTTGATCTTCTAATCATCCCAATCCTATCATCAAAATGGGTCCATCTCTATGATGCAGAATAGTGTTTAATATTATTAATATTAGCATTTCATAATTATTATTATTTAATACTTATTACCTTTGGTATGGGACATGTTAGTCTTATGGTTTTGAGAGTCTTATTTAAATGACTGATCTTCTTTGATGTCCTTTGGTGGATTTTAAATAAAAATATAGTATCGAGAGAGTTTTCTTCTCTTTATTTCTAATCGTCTACCACGCTACATATGTTGACATCAGAACCGCGACGACAAAAAGCAATCAACCGACGTGATCAATGATCGATTATTTCAACAGATGGACGATCGATTCATAAAACTGTCAACGGGCATTAAGGAATTACGGCTCACTATCCGTACCATGGTGGAGGGTGTGCATACGTACCGCGACACCAACGATCGGGGCGTGCATGGGGGATTCCACAGCGGACGTGGCATAGACGGGGCACCGCGCTGACATTCGCCACAACCGTTGCCCCACGAAGATGAGGGCAAGGAGACCGATTCGAACGTCAATCCCTTCGGCGACCGGCAGGCGAGTTGTGAAGCCGAGGGCTTCGACGAGGACGACCTTCACGACTCGCGTCGTTTGGCCCTAAGTTACGTGGATTTTGAGGAGTAGCGTCATTGTGAGCCTCGGCGTGAGACCGAGGGCTTTGGTGAGTCGCGATGGGAGATGGGTTTTCGGGGTGGAGCATCTTACCAGTGATGCGGGAGGTTTCTACGACGGTCCGTAGATTTTCGATGATGAGCCTCCGGGGCCGGAGAAAAACTTGACCGAGGATGTTAGCAGATCACGTGCTTTGTTCACGGAGGACACTGGCTTCTACGACGAACCACCGTTCTTCGACAAAGAAACATCAGAGACAGAGGAGCAGTTTGGGGAACCTACGCCGGCTGCGGCAGGTTCCAGCCGCCCAGGGATACCTGCGTCAGGGACTAGCAGCTAACTCACGGGCGGTTTGTGGTGTTTTTCTTGCAGCGAACTGAGGCGTCAATAAGCATACGTCTTATCCTATGCCAAATTTTTCACGTGCGCTTTTGGCTGGGGACTGTGGAGCCGCCGATTATGACGGGCAGCCTATGTTTGATGAGGAGCAGCCAGCGACTGAAGAATATGACCGTTTCTGACCTGCAAATAGTTTCTTGGAATTGCACAGATGTTTTACGCAATAATGTGATAGGCGTGCATTTCACTGAGAATGTTGGTAAGATAATTCCTCAATCTTTGGGCATGCTACAGACATAAGCCACTCTCGTATTGAATTACAATGATTTCAGTGAGATAATTCCTGAACAACTGAGTCACTATTAGGGCTTCAAACGAGCCGAGTCGAGTCGAGCATTGGTCTTATCGAGCATGATTGATTTTTTTATTTTTTTTAGCTGCTCGAGCTCGATTTTCTAGGCTTGAGCTCGACTCGATAAAAAATTACAATAGCTCGTGCTCGGCTCGAGCTCGACTCGAAATCAAAATGCATGCGCTCGGCTCGAGTTATGCTCAAAATTTTAAGTGGAAAGGTAAAATTACCATTAAGCACCCATGCTAATATATATATATATATATAGGGGTTGGTTCAAATAAAAACTAGTCCTTGTGTGAGAACCGTGAGAACCATATTTGGTGCTATTTTTAATTGTGTGTGATGCTATTTTTAATCGCACATGGTGCTATCATTTTTACAAATGCTAACATAAATTGTGTTGCTATTTTTAATAAAATACATCCTGATTAAAAATAGCACTAAAATACAATCATTCATAGCACTACATACAATTAAAAATAGCGGTTCTCACGCTAGGACTTAGTTCTCATTTGAACCAAATCATACATATATATATATATATATATATATATAAGAGGTATTTTAGTAACTTCACATATAACTCGAGCCGCTCGACAATACAAAATGTGGGCTCGAGCTCGAGTTGAGCTTTGACTCGAGCGCTCGCGAGCCGGTCGGTTTGTTTGCAGCCCTAGTCACTGCTTAAGCCTTGAAAAATTGAATGTGTCCTATGGGAACTTTACTAAGTTAGTCCCGCTTTTGGGTTGTTTGATTAGGCACTCTGTTGTCGAGCATGTTGTTCCAATGCATGGTGGATACTTGCAGGCTCGACTCCCTCTACAACTTAAAGAATATCAAAGGCTATTTGTTTTCTTAGGTTAATGCATTATCTCTGACGGATGGATGGGCGAAGGACGATTCCATTTGAGATCTGGAATAGTTGTTGATGACGGCAACGAGTTCGGATCGAATTCGAGGGCGAATCCTGCTCAACGGGAGGAGAATGATACATAATAGTGTTTGATATTATTATTATTAGCATTTCATATTTTATTATTATTATTATTATTATTATTATTATTATTATTATTATTATTATCATTATTATTATTTAATATTTATTAGTTTTGGCTTGGTGGACACGTTAGTTTTAAGATTTTGAGAGCCTCATTTAAAAGATTCATCATCTTCTTTGATGTTCTTTGGTAGATTTTGAATAAAAATATACAATATCGATATTTCGTCTCTTTATTCTCAATCATTTACCACGTTACATCAGTCCGCTAAATTATAATAATTTTTATCATTTTGAAACAAGTTTCGGAAAAGACATGTTAAAGCCAATGAATGAATCCAAACGTACAAGGATGAACCTAGCCAATCGGACTTTTTTGCAGCTTAAACCTCTCTAATAACATCTATAATCCAAATCGCCATCACACACGTGGACGTATCCATTTTCATCTCCACTATTATAGGCCAAAACAAACTGCAAAATCCTCAATTATTATCTTAAACCTTGTACAGAAAATTGCTACATTCACGAACAGCCACAAACTCCATTGACCAGATTAATTAGGACACACATATCTTTTTGGATAAAGCTTACATATCCAGAAAACAAACTTGTTCCTCTCATCTCTATAAATAGGATTGAATTTAGTGTAGCCGTTAGTTTTCCTCCCCATTTCCATTTTTTGCTCTCTAATACGGCAAAAAGCTTCCCATATACAGAATTTTTGCCCTTTGGTATCTTTTTTTCTCCATTATGTCCCTCAACATTGGCTTATATCATTGTCGACCGATCACGCGCGACGTGATCTGATGTTTTTCTCTCTTGAACCACATTTACAATTTTTTCTTTTCCTTTTTCCTAGAGATTCTTCATTTTCGTGTTGTTCGTTGTCATTCTATGACCACCAGAGAATATAAAGCCGATCGAATATACGTAAGCAAAAAATGGCGGGAACCGTGTACTTGAGAACTGATCGTTTCGAGGTGAAACTCGAAGGGATGACCTTCAAGACAAAAGATTTCGAATCCCTATGCAAAACGGACTTCCTCTTCCTGGACGGAAAAGATTGGGCCCACCGTCCGATCGTGGGCCTCGACATCATGCACCATCCACGTGACCCATCTATTGTCCTTCTCCTCCTCTGTTTCGGGCTGGGCTGCGTCGTTCTCCGTTTTCGGGCCGGAGATGCCCTCCCGCGCGGCATCCACAAATTCCTCGCCGACAAAAGGATCCAAATCGTGTGCTTCGGTCTTCCCGAGAAAATCGAGCTTTTCCCGTTCGAGGAGCTTGGTTTGAATCGAAACGAGACGGACATCGGCTACCTAGCCGCCAAGATCTTAAAGGACCCGAGATTCCGAAAATCCGAGCTCGATGAGCTGGCGCGCAAGGTGCTCGGGATCAAGCGGATGATCGGGTTGACCGAGGCCTCGTCCTTCGAGAGGCACGAGCAGATCAAATCAGCTATCTGCCAGCTTTTCATCACGTCACTCATCGGGATGGGCCTACTCGGCGCCGCCAAGGAGGAGCGGAAGAAATCGACGGACAATTATCGTTCGAAAAAGGGCTCGTTTCTCAAGAACTTGAACTCCCTTCATCTTTTGGCCGAGGGGTGGTTCAAGCTGACGAAGGTCGTGCAGAGAAAAAATAATAACAATAATAATAATAATACCCTTATCCAACCGGGCAATTATAACGATGACGACGATAATAAGAAAGTAGCGTCGGGCGATAATTATGAAAACGCCCTCGTGGACGTGCTCGTGAACATAAATAATGTTATGTCGGGCGAGTCGACCCCACGTGACGCTAAGGGCGGAGACGTCATTTTCGATTTCGACGATGAGGAGAGAAAGAATATTGATAATGATAATAATAAGCCGATTAAGGGGATTTTGAAGTGCTCGTCGACTGCAACGCTGGTGCAGAGGAACGAGGAGTCGTCGTCTCCGGTGAACACGTCCACGTCATCGCCGCCGCCGCTAGCGTCGCCGGTGGGGCCCGCGAAAGGTATGCTTAAGCGGGCAAATTCTAAAGGGTGCAATGTTAGCTTTAAGTTACATTAGCTTCTTCGTTATTAGGTGATGTGTGTGTGTGTGCTGGAAATGAGACAAACGATGCCCTTTCCAAAATGTCCGTTTTTTTTTTTTTTNAGCTGCATTTTCGAGTGTTTTTCTATTCGCTTTTAGTTTGTGATCGTGTGATTAATTTCGATATTTAGACGGCGGCACGATTATACGTAATATTACTCTGTATTGCGTGCCGTTGGCTCATAGTTTCGATTGAGAATTAAATGATGTAAGGGGAAAAAATTGGGAATGTGAATATAGGGTAGAGTTGTTGTCTGCTGCAAGTGTATGTGTAACTACTGCTCATGTCCGTCCGTACAGGTTTCGATTATTCTGTTTTTTTCGGTTCCCTTTGTACATTTCTTTTCCGGTTGTACGTTCTGTTCTGGTTTTGGTGAAGGGAGTGTGAAGGGAATTGATGGAATGGCTTTGGGGGGGTTGTACATTAGGGATTCTTTCTGGTAATAAAATGCATTGTTTTGTTGTTTCTCTTATATATGTTGTACTATGCCATGGGATCAAGATCATCTCATCTCATCTCATCTCATCTCAACTGTATTTTAGATCATATATGTTTCAAATTGCTTACCATTTACTCTTGAACTTGTTTTATGGGATACTTGTGAAGTGCACAACAAAATAGACTGGATTTTATGACGTGAGAGAACGCCTCTGTTTACCTGCAAAAGCAATGTGAAAGATTTTCACAAACACAACTCGTACGATTGTGAATGCATGTGCAATAAACTGATAATGTTTTAAGCTCAGGGTTAGAAATACATAATTACATATAATCAAATTCCACAAAATTTGATGGATCTATATATACTGATAAGGTCCTAAGGAAAGTAGATGACAAAATTGGCTTATTCTGGATTTCGGATTTGTGAATATGATAAAAATTATTAAGGGGGGTGTATTTAATTAGGATTTTTAAGGACTTTTTAAGACTTTAGAAATCCTGGTGTATTCAATTTAGATTTGTTAAGACTTTTTAAAACTTTTAAAAATCCTGGGGTATTCAATTAGATTTTCAAAAGTCTTACAAAATCCTGAGGTATTTAATTTTTTTGACACTAGGATTTATTAAGACTTTTTAAGATTTAGTGGGATTTCTAAACAAAAAACCTTATATGAAATCTCACTTCAAATCTTACCTCCGGACTTCAGATTCTATAGAATTCTTCCAAAATCTGAAAATCCTAGAAAGTCTCAAATCTCGAAAAGTCTTAAAATGTCACTTAAATTCCGAATTGAATACACCCCCCTAAGTAAATATCTCGGCGTAATAGATTGGTTTATTTATGTTTTTTTTAGTAGTTCTAAATATATTCAAATATCTTTAACTTTTTTATTGTTGTTTCTAACTTCAACATATTTCATAACTCTACCATAAAATTTTATTGCTTATAATTTTTTACCGAAAAAACTCGTTTTTTTTTTTTTTCGAAATGATAGATACTATTACTCCACAAAAACGATTACAACCCAGAGGCTAAGTAGCTCGACAGTACTATCAAGAAATAGACACGAGGATGCTTGGATACAAAAAATTTCAAAAAAATCCAAACATTTTAGCTTAATCATTTTTTTAACTCAACCTACTACCACCAATATTATCAATATAATTAAATAATATCAATAAATCGTTATTACACACTACTTCAACTTTAATTCATTATTTATCCACTCACATAATTTTAACTAACCAAATCACATATGTCCTACTTTTATATCAAATCAATTTTAATTATTTTATTTTGAATATTATTTTAATATATCAACTAACAACTAACCATACTGCACTTTTTAAAATTAACTAAAGCAAACCAAAAAATCCAAACAAAACAAAAAAAAAAAAAAATTATATCCAACAATGCACCCTAATACCAAAGAAGAAAAAGCCAAACAAGTATGAGAGATCTTGCGTTTGACAATGACACAAACACTAAAATCGGTAGCATGATACTCATCCCCGCTGCTGCAAGAAACAACCAAAAGATTAGAAAGTTTTCTTGTATATGTAGAAGGACTCACAATAGGTTTTGAAGTCTACGAGTTGGATAATTTTATAGGTTTTTTTTTTTTTTTAAAAAAAAAACTTATTTATTTCCAATGGGCAACTTTACTCTTTAATGATATCAACCCAGAGATAAAATTACAAATTCGATCAATACCTTAAATTACTTGTATTATAATTTATTCTAGGACCTAAAAACAACTGTCCCAATTATTTTATATAATCGGAGTTTTAGTTTTCATTGAAAAACGAATGTTGTACGTTTGCCATATCAAACTAGGTAATTCTTAACAACACAAAGGCCAAACATAAACTTGTGATCCCTAATTAACCCTACTAATGAACAATTGACCAGACAAATAAAACAAAAGGCTACCACTAATTAAAAAAACATAAAGGGCAAAAAAAGGCGACGCTATTCCTAGATCAAGACTATTTGCCTGTCCTTCCAATGACACAGCGCCACGCCTACAACAATTACTGGTACAGCTTACGTCACCATTGCTCACCTTTGATGTCATTACTCTCAAACGTATATATATTTCTCGTGTAAATACTAAATATATAGTGGGTCAACTCCTACTATTTAAACAAAAATATATGCTTTTTTTATTATTTTATTAATTATAATATTTTTTAATATAAACATGTAAATTTATATATAAAGTAAATATCTCGGCGTGATAGTTAGGTTCATTTAACATAAGACCAACCAATATATAATCATAGCTAACATAAATCCCCAATTCCCCTCTCCCCTTTCACCTCTCTCTCTAAAACATACACACACACACACACTTTCTCTCTCTCTCCTCCATGCAACAAGCGCTTTCATCTACAAATGGGGCCCACGCCGCCGGTGTCTCTCCGCCGGAAAACGGCGGCTCCGGCGGCCACCACGGGAAGAAGGTGAGGGATGTGGTGGCGGAGAACGCGGTGGTGGTTTTTGCGAGGGAGAGCTGCTGCATGTGCCACGTGGTCAAGCTTCTGCTCCACGGGCACGGCGTGAGCCCCGTAATTCGCCTCGTCAGCGAGGGGGACGAGGCCGACGTGAGGAGGGAGCTGTCGGAGTTCCTCCGGCGAAGTGGTGGCGGCGGAGCAGCGGCGCCGCCGCAGTTGCCGGCGGTGTTTGTGGGCGGGGAGCTGTTGGGAGGAGTGGACCAGATCATGGGGGCCCACATCTCCGGCGAGCTGGTGCCCAGGTTGAGAGCCGCTAGGGCTTTGTGGCTTTAATTCAGCTTTTCCTGTTTTATTTCTTATTTTGATGATTTGGGCCCCAAGAGGTGATAATCAATCATTTGAAGTTTTATTTTTTTTTTCTTTTTTTGTGTAAAGAATTGCCAAATTTTAATAATGGCGTGATTATGGTGGGATTTCATATTATTACTCTCTGTGTCCATTTTTTCTTAATATAGTTGTATTCACCCTTATATATTCACATTTCTGAAAGCCAAAAATAATGAATTGAAAGCTAAATAGTGAATCGCAAGCTATTTTTTAATGAAATGGAATGAAAAAAATTGATCAAAAGGAAAACGAAATCAGAACTGGAAGTCAACGATCCTAACATTTTTTGGATTCTAAATCCTTACTCCGATCGAAACACGGTCGAACCGGCCAAGGAATGTTTATAAAGAGGCAAACCTACATAAAGGTAAGAACCAACAAGGAAAGTGTGCACATAGAGGCATATGTCAATGTCAAGTACAAAGTTAGGTCATACATGGTTTGTCCGCAAATTAACATATAATAACTCGTTTCTTATCCTATGACGTGTTTACATGTGATGTTAGGGCTATTTTCTTAATGTTACTGATTTCTCATTGATTAAATATAAAATTTTAGATCTTAGTTTTTTTTTTTTTTTCATCAAATCTCTCTCGCGAAACCCTCCTCAAATCCCCTTTCACCTACACTCAGTCGCGTCAAATCCTCTCAGCGGGGCACTCCCATGGACGTTTTTCCCGGCTACCTCATCCTAATTCGGATCGGCGGTGGTAGGTTGGCGTCTTGACGGGCCCTCTTGACGTGCCCTCTTGACGTGTATATATTCATAATATCTTGTGTATATTTGTGTATCTTTTAGTGGCTATATTTAGGGGTAATTAATCAATTACCATACTTATCATCTTGTAATTTATTCTAGNCAACAAGCTGCTTGAGTGTATCCAAATTTTATTAAAAAAAAAAGAAAGAAAGAAAGAAAGAAAAATCCGTCTGTTTCATTCATTTAGTGACTACTCATTCAGTCATTTGGCTATTTGTTGGTCTAAAAATTTATCCGCATCAAGGCCCTGTTCGGCTGTGTCTAAAAAAAAAAAGTTGTTCTCGTCTGATTCTTCATGGCTGCGTGTTCTAATTCCGACAGTGGTCGTGGACGTCTCAAGTGTTCTCATTGTGGCCGAATGGGCCATCTTGCCGCTATTTGCTTTGATATTATTGGATATCCCAAATGGTTTGGTTCCAGTGGTGGCCGCGGTTGTAATTCTGGTGGTGGCCTCCGTGGTGGAGCTTGCGGTGAGAGTGGTGCTCGTACGAATGCGGTGTTCTCTAGTGGTATTGGTGATTCTTTTGTTGTCGGTTCTGTTGGTTCTTCTACTGTTAGTGGAGCTTTGAGTGATTCTGATCGTCTTGTACTTGGCGATTTAACCAATGAACAATGGTCTCACTTTGTGTCTTTGGTTAATTCTGCTAAACAAAATAATCCTTTGTCTGGTACGCGTCGTTTATTTGATTGGATGTACAACAGTGGGGCAACTCATCATATGACAGGGTTCTTGAAATTTATTTATGATGTTCGGAATTCCCGTCCGTCCTATTCAATTGCCTAATGGTTTCTTGACTATGGCTAGCAAGGCTGTGACTGTTTATTTGGGATCTCATATCACTCTTTATAATGCTTTATACGTTCCCAGCCTTCGGTGCAGCTTGATTTCATTTTATCAATTGTTGGATCGTTCCGACTGCACCGCTCAGTTTACTAACAAATTCTGTGTTATTCAAGACCGCACTTCGCGAAAGGTAATTGACGCGGGTGAGCAGTTAGGAGCTCTCTACTTATTTCGAGGGATGGTTTCTACGGCGGTTTCTTGTGTTCGGAAGGTTTTTGCCGATGTGTGGCATCAACGTTTGGGTCATCCGTTTGCTCAAGTATTATCTCAGGTTCCTGTTATTGATTCTAGTTCTCGTATTTTGCATAAATCGTATGATGCTTGTTTTCGTGCTAAACAACATCGCCGTAGTTTTCCTCTCAGTCAGACTGTTAGTCATGAGACTTTTCATTTGATTCATTGCGATTTGTGGGGTCCGTATCGTGTTCCGTCCTTCTGTGTTGCACGATATTTTTCTTACTATTGTGGATGATTGTTCTCGTGGAACATGGGTTTATTTATTGAATGATAAGGCGGAGGTTGCTTCCACATTGCTGAAATTTTTTTCTATGATTCAATGACAATTTGATAAATTGGTGCATTTTGTTTGTAGTGATAATGGAAGCGAGTTCATGTGTTTGGCCTCTTATTTTCATCATCACGGGATTTTGCATGAGACTTCTTGCGTAGGCTCCCCTCAGCAGAATGGGCGTGTGGAACGCAAACATCAGCATATTCTCAATGTAGCTCGTGCTTTGCGTTTCCAAGCTCATCTGCCTGTTCCTTTTTGGGGGCATTGTGTTTTGACTGTGGTCTGTCTGATAAATCGGACTTCTTCCTCGGTTTTACAGGGTAAAACCCCATATGAGATTCTTTATGGTTCGCCTCCTTATTTGTCTCATTTGCGCATTTTTAGTTGCCTTTGTTATGCTCATAACCAAGATCGTAATAGTGACAAGTTTGCTGCTCGGAGTCGTTATTGTCTATTTGTCGGTTACACTTTTGGAAAAAAAAAAGGTGGAGTTGTATGATTTGGGTCGTCAGATTTTCTTTGTCTCTCGTGATGTGGAGTTTCTTGAGACTGAATTCCCATATCAGTCAGACTCGTCTGAGCCATATTCTTTGTCACCGCCTCCTGTTGTGCCAGTTTCTTCTGCGCCGGATGATGATCAAGATATTCCGGCTATCTCTTTGCCTCATGTTTCTCCAGATACTGGGCCTTATGCTACTGATATGGACACATCTAACGACAGGGGGGTTCCGTTACCACTATCCCTCCCACTCTTCCAGTGGAGCCCTTGGGTCGTGGTCATCGGACTAAGGTTCCTTCAATTTGGCTGAACGATTTTGTGGTTGACACTGTCAGGCTCTCGACTGTACCCACCACTACTTCTCCCCAGTCGTCTTCATCCTGCGGTACGCCTTATCCCATAGCACATTATGTTTCTTGTGATTCATTCTCTCCAGCTTATTGAGTTTTTTTGGCTGTTGTCGCCTCCGCTGCTGAGCCTCACACTTTTGTTGATGCCGTGACTAATCCTCGATGGCGAGCCTCTATGCAGGATGAGATTCGTGTCTTGGAGAATAATGGCACGTGGGATGTAGTTTTTCTTCCATCCGGGAAGCGTGAAATTGGGTGCAAGTGGGTCTTTAAGATCAAGCATAAGTCTGACGGTTCTGTTGAGCGCTATAAAGCGCGTCTAGTGATTTTGGGCAATAATCAGGTGGAATGTCTTGACTATCATGAGACGTTTGCTCCCGTCGCCAAAATGGTTACAGTCCGATTATTCTTGGTTGTGGCTGCTGCTAAACATTGGGAAGTTCACCAGATGGATGTTCACAATGCTTTTCTTCATGGTGATTTGGTTGAAGAGATTTACATGAAGTTTTCTCCTGGTTTTCGCTTTGGCATTGATGGGCAGGTTTGCCGTCTTCGTCGCTCACTCTATGGCTTGAAGCAGGCTCCCCGCTGCTGGTTTGCCAAGTTGGCTACGGCTTTAAAGCAGTATGGTTTTTGTCAGTTCTATCATGATTACTCCTTTTTTACACTGCATCGTGGTTCTATCCATCTGCAGGTCCTGGTCTATGTTGATGATCTGATTATTTCCAGGAATGATACCACATCCATTGCGGCCTTCAAGAGTTACTTGAGTCGTTGTTTTCACATGAAGGATCTTGAGTTGTTTAAGTATTTTCTGGGTATCGAGGTTGCCCTCTGAATTCTTCTGGCTTCTTTCTCTGTCAGCGGATGTATGCTCTTGACATCATAGTTGAGGTCGGACTACTAGGGAGCAAGCCAGCTGATTTTCCATGGAGCAGAATCACCAACTTCCATTAGCCGAGGGTCCCTTATTCTCTGATCCTAAGAAGTATCGGCGTTTAGTAGGACGTTTGATCTATTTGGTTGTTACTCGTCCTGACTTATCTTATGTCGTGCACATGCTCTCACAGTTTATGCATCAGCCTCATCAGACACACTGGGATGCTGCTCTCCGTGTGGTTCGCTATTCGAAGAGTACTCCGGGCCAAGGTTCTTCTTCGGCCTGATTGTGACTTGCAGGTTTACGGTTGGTGTGACTCCGATTGGGCGACATGCCCTACTACTCGCCGGTCTCTCACTAGTTGGTTCGTACAACTTGGTCATTCTCCGATATCATGGCGTACTAAGAAGCAACACACGGTTGCTCGTTCTTCAACCGAGGCTGAGTATCGCGCTATGGTGACGCTTACTTGTGAATTGAAGTGGTTACGGGGTTTGCTACGTAGTCTTGGTGTGGCTCATCATAAGCCGATGCGGATTCATTGCGACAGTCAGGCGGCTCTTCACATTGCCGCTAATCCTGTCTTCCATGAGCGCACCAAGCACATTGAGGTTGACTGTCACTTTCTTCGTGACAATCTCGTTCAAGGCATCATTTCTGCTACTCACGTTTCTACTCATTCCCAGCTGGCAGACATTTTCACTAAGGCCTTGGGAAAGCGCGAGTTTGATTTCTTCCTTGGCAAGTTGGGCATCCGGAATCCGCATGCTCCAACTTGATGGGGGGTGTTAACGTGTACATATTCATAATATCTTGTATATATTTGTGTATCTTTTAGTGGCTATATTTAGGGGTAATTAATCAATTACCATACTTATCATCTTGTAACCGATTCCAGGGGTTTATATATATTTGGCCTTTGAGCCATCACGGATCATCCAATTGAGATGATTATTTTTCCAGAATCGTCTCGTCTCTTTCGTATCACCTCTTCTGGCGTGGCATCTCTCTTAGTTCCCGGTGGCCATGGCAATGGTGAAGGAGTGTCGGCGCGTCACTGGTTCTTCCTCGGTCGCCGGCTCCGAGCGTTGCTTTGGCAGGCTTTTGGGGCCGGTGTCTCGCAGACAGCTCACACCTGGGTCTGGCCGATTTCTGGTGTTGGGATCGGTGGGCTTCACCGGCAGCGGCATCCCTGGCCTCGGTTGGGGGTGGGGGCTGTGGTCATCGGTGGTGTACATGTGTGGTGCGTCTTGATGTGAGTAGTCTGAATTTTTTGAAGGTGTTTGTCGTTGGATGGGTCTGTGGTTTTCGGGCGTGTTCTTATTAACCGATTTCGGTTTGGAGTTTCTTGTTTCATGTTTGATGTCACGGCTTTAGTGTCTGGAGTTGCCGGTTTGCTGGTGGGGAGGGATTATTCTAGTATTTTTCATTTTGTTGTTAGTGTTTTTTTCGTTTTTGTTTGTTGTATGTGGTGTTTATTCTCCTTTTGGGAACTGAATTCTCATGTTGGGAACTTGTGGGTGTGTTGTGCGTGTTCGACTTAGCGGCCATTCGGGTTGTCTTCCCAAGGATTTCAGTTGTGTAGCTGCTCTATCCGGCTATTACCAGTTGTAATCTGTTTGTATTTATGTTTTCTGTTTAGGAAAATATGCCGTTT
>BKCP01004516.1:1338834-1352419 GCA_008636005.1 Striga asiatica | reverse complement strand
TTTATTTGGCGGGAATTGTTTTATATGACTTATAGAGAAATATTTTGAACAAAAATCAAATCTATTACTATATAATACGGAGAAGAAAAATTATTTGAACAATTTGAAAATAATCATTTCGTTTTCCCGCTTCAATATAGTGTTTTTCCCGCTTCTTCAATTCGTAAAATTTTTTTTGGATTTTTTTCAGCCCATGCAATTAGGTAACCAATCAAATCGAATCTTTTAGCATTTAATTTGGTAAGGTGTTCCGATTTTAGCATTCAAATCCGATTTCACTTCCTTTTTTTATGCCAATCAATTCAATTTTTTTGGTTGTTTCAAAATTTGTTTAGATTTATATTTTTATTTTATTAATATATTTGGAAGAGAATCAATAAATGTTTATCATAACTTTTATTTTAAAAATAAATTTGAATAAGCAAACCTTTTACTTTATATGAAATTCAAAATTACATATTTTAATATATTAATAAACGTTTATTATTTATTTTTTCCTTATGTGATATAATAGAATTTCGGTATTAAATTTATAAATTCAAACATTTAAAAGAAAAGATTCTAAATAATTTTTTTGGGTAAATTTCATTTTATCTTGGTTTTTATTATCACATTTCTAACAAACTAATTAGTATTATATTTTTTATATACATTATCTAATCGATTTTTTATGATACAATTAATATAATATCTTAACAAATTAATCATTTGTCTAACCGGATTTATCTCTCTAACAAACTTGCCAATTTTTTTAAAATTAAAATGGTATGATTATTCTTATGGAGATACTTATCAATATATTAAATATTTAGAAACTTTTTTTAATTAATGAGTTATCCCTCCTTTTATTTTATTTGAAATTCTGACTTATATTTTTAATTATATTATTATTTATTTTTTTACATGTAAATATTTATTATTTATTATCTAAGTGATAAATATTATTGATTTATCTCTTTAATAAATATTTATTATTTATTTTTTTTCCTTACGTGATATAATGTAAATTTGGTTACTAGATTTTTAAATTCAAACATTTAGGAAAAAAACCACGAACAAATTTTTTGGTTACATTTTATTTTATTTTAATTTCTATATATAATCACAATCCTAACAAACTAATTAGTATAATATTTTTTACCCATTTTTATATAATCGGATTTCTTAAAATATAATTAATATAACATTTTAACTATTTAATCATTTGTATAACTTGAGGTAACTCATTATCAAACTTGCCAATTTTTTTTTTGAAATTAAAAAAAAATTGGAAAATTTTTATTTGTAAAATAATAAAAAATAACTTTACTTTAAAGTCTGGATTATTTCCATTATTTTTTGTACGTTAACAATCATATATTTTGGATTATTGATTTAAAAAAACAAATCAAAACTGTAAGGTTTAATAATATTCCTTAAATAAAAAATATTGTATAAAGAAAAATATTTAATATTATATATTTTTCATTGATTGTATTTATTTTATTTTCATAATAGACGAGATGTGAAAAATATAAATAATTATATTTAAAATAAAGTCTAAAAAATGTTTAAAATATGAACTCTTCCGTGCATCGCACGGGATATACACTAGTACCTAAACATGAAGTGAAGTAAATAATGTAGATATTAAACAAAATTTATTGTGTAGGAGAATTCAAGGATGTTAGTGTTGCAATTTTTCATGGTACATTTTTTTCATCTTTTTGTGAAAGTTAAATTGCGTCCTTATAGTTTTAATGTTATCCGCCCACTCCTTCGTGTATAAACCGAATTAATGAAGAATTTGGTTATGTTTGATCAAGCTTTTTATATGCAGACAATAATATCATAAAAAATTAAATTAAGGTTTGATTATAAGAAAAAAAAAAAACTCTTTTTTTGTTAAGTAAAAATTTGAATTTTATATTCGTTTTTTGACTACATATTATATTATTAAAAATATGTTTTCAGTTTAAAAAATTCTCGATTTCGGTTCAAACTACACTGCTGCATTTTGTTGCTTTTCCCATTTCAAAACCAAAATTTCTCTAATTTGCACGACTCTTAATTTAAATGTGAATCATTGCATTGTACCTCCATATCTAAAATTTTGTTTGAAATTAGTCAAATTACAGATCCGCTCGTGATATTCTCTGTGAGAATGCAAATTAGAGAATTTTTTGTTTGACTTTGTAAAGAGTTTTTAAAATTAATTTACATTTGCTTGCATCATTATTTGCGACGTGATATCGAATAATCTTTGTTTTTTGTGTTTTTGGTCACTGATAGTCTTTCTTTGTATTTTGTCTTTATTATGGTCACTAATAGTATTTGTTAGTGCTAAATTCTGTAGAGAATCTCATAAGAGAAATAAAAATTAAGATAACTATAATATAAATATCGAGGCATGTAGAATACGGTTTCTTTAAAGCAGATTCAGGATTTGTATGAGCGTTCGTTTTTCAAAATACAAATAATATTTGTTTGTGCTAATAATATTTGACTTGTTAATTCGTCACTAATAATATTTGTTTGCGCTAAATTCTTTCATTTGGACAACAAGTCTTGCATATGCGTGTAGTATTCCTAACACTAATGTTGGAAAAATTAATTGAATGAAATTTGTAACTTAACTCTTGTAACTTGGTTTAACTTTAATGTTTAATGTTTTAAAGTGTTAACTTCTTTTCTTTAAAGTTTGAGAGTTAATGTTTGGCTTTGGATTCGTCTTTTAGACTTTATGAATAGAGTCATCGTTTGTGTTTTAAAACACACGAAAGCAAGAAAAGCAAATACAATATTTCTAAAGAATTATTTCCCATTTTCTTTAAGTGTTTTGGTTCAGGCATAATTTCAATTCGTCGGATTTGATTTGGTTTTTCTGTTGTATCCTGAGAACTGACGTTTATAGGGTGCAAATCTGTTTTAAAGACACTGTATTTACCTCCATATTTATTATAAATTCATCTTATTTTTATTATCTCAATAAAATTTCCTACAATTAATATATATAAGGAGATATATAAGCATGAAAATATCCTGCCCTATATACCAAAATTTTTAGTATCAGCTTCAAAGCTACAATTATCAACATTGGTGCTCTTTTTGAATCAAATGAAGACCTATATTAGTAGTCTAATTTAGTAGCCTTGGAAAGATTATGACAAATTCCCCATTTAATCTACACAATTGTTTATTGTTATGCCATTACTGCAGATTAGCACGCCATGCTTTTTTAACAAAAGTGCATTTTTATTCTAAAAAATGTTATATTTCTATTATTTCTACTATAATGTATGATATATCACTATGAAAAGGATGAAGTCTGACTGCCAATAATAGTGACCACAATACTTCAACAAAAGATTCAATGATAAAATACCTTAATGACAATTGCAATGTATATTCCAGTGGCATAGCTTCGTTGGGATACTCCAACGGATATCAGTACTAAATATATTCAATTTGAGGTATTCTTTCCTTGAATTTTTAGTTAGAATTTGATGATTGGAACGATCATTTTTCAAATAGTTTATTGTGGAAATTTTCAATTATCTTTTTTCTACTCATATATATTTCAGCCATTGAAAAATCTACAATTGAAATTGTCAAAATTCAATAAAAATCCATTCCAACGCAATATTTCATTGAAATTTTTGCTAGAAATTAAATTCCAACACATTAATAACATTGAAATATCCATTGAAATTATCGTTTTGAATTTTATTGGAATATATTTGTGTTGAAACTATAGCATATTTTTTTTGCAATAAGTATTGCTATTTGAACTATAAAAAATAAAAATTATAATATAATTATAGATTTCTATTCAAATATAATAACGGATCGACTCACGCCTTACGATTACACTGCCTCTCCTCATGTTCTTTAGATGGACAAAGAATCAAAAATGATACCAATTTTTTAGTCAAAGATACTTTTCATTAGCATTGATATGCTACATCAACACTCAAAGAAAAATCGTCTCAAATGTGCATCATAAATTCAATTGTGCATGATGCATTATTGCCACCAAAGTCATTCTACGAATTTTTGATAATTATGATGTTACTAACCTTAACAACCTGCAAAGTATGTTGTACATGAACCTCTTACCTCTGAAAACAGTTGGACATCTTCTTGACTACATCATGTATTGATGGGAAATGTCAAACAACGAAGAGAAATAATAAATTATATATCAATAGTATGATGATCTGTGAGATATTTATTTCTGTACAAGCTTAAAAAATTTTAGTAGGATATAATAAGTTTTTTAATTCATAACATATACTAGGATTGATTAATAAACTTATTAAATCATTTCATAATAATTTTATTATTATTTAATTAAGAATGATGAATTATTAATTGTGCATGATAGATAAAGCCAATTGTTTTTGGGTGATCTTCGGGAGATTGTATATGTAATAGCGGTCAGATGATCTTTGAAGAATTAGTCTGGGTTGACTTAGGATTGCTTAGGCTGACTTGCCTTAGTTTTCGCTTACGTTTTATGAGGTTTTGCTTGCCCTATTTTTTGGGCCTGAGGGTCGGTATTTATACGCGAGAAAAGGGGTCGGTGTATTGACTGAGTACTACTAGCTAGAGGCGTATGGTGGTACTGCGTGTTTTCACGCAAAAGTTGATGAGACATTACGGCGGTGCTACCAGCTTTATCAGGGCGTGTTCAGACGGTAGAAGTGATCGCAAGTCTTCTTTGAGAAGCTTTCGTGGGCGATCGACAAACCTAATGGCGATCGCTTGGGTCGTCAGTGAAAAGATTTTTGTATTCTGGGCTTTGTCCGTTTCTTTGGAATGAGACTCGTATATGGGCCACGTCTTCCTTTTTGATCGGATAATTTCAGGTACAACAGTTTTCAAGGGTCTTGTATGGCCTAACAAATCGAGGTACATGCCTAGAGACTAAGATTATAAACATAAGAACATAAAAATATATAACTCTTTATAAATGCCCTCCCCGCCCCAGTCCGCGGCCCGCGCGGGCAGGCCTGTTTAGGTTCGCTCCTTGGCGGGCCTAGAAAGAAAAAAATGCCCATCTTTTGCGAGGCGGGGCAGGGTGGGCTGGCCCACGGGCTCAAACCCTTTTTGACAACTCTACTCCATTCTGGAGTTATAATCTTGCTCTTTAAGTTTTCAAAAATATCTTGGAACTTGTGGATCTTCAAACAAGAGTGGTTGCCAGTCCAGGTTATAGTCAAAATATCAGTGGCAGACTCGCATGAATTTTCTTCTAGGCCCAGGTGATGATTGGCAATGTTGGAGAGGAGGGAGTCTAGGTGATTTTGTTTCAGTGGACACTCTTTTTTGCATTGTAGATTGTTGTACTTGTGCTATTTTTTTTATTCTGTTAGTGAGTTATGTTGTTAGCATTGTTTTGGTATTACCGCTGTTATGCATGCCAAGGCTTTCAGCAATCTTTGCTGCCTCGGTTGTGCCTTATTTTGAGTAGTTTAGGTCTTGTTGTTAGTTCCAGGCCACCATGGAGTGTAGTCCTCCTATGCTTAGTAGCATTGAGCAAATTTGCTCCCGGGTTGTATTATTTGTACATTTGATGATATAAGATTTCTTATCGNGCCCTTACCAATACCAAACCAATGATTTCGGTACCAATGAAATGCAAAACCGAAATCGACCCGACTTGTAGGCACTAACCAAAAACTCGGTTCGATTTCAATTTTGTAGTGAAAAACGGAAAACAAAAAAGCAACTGCCATGTTCATTCATCAACTCAAAGTCAAACTCTGCACCATCATCAACTTAATGAAAAACCAAAGCACCTATCACCAAATAAAAATCCACAAACAGCCGAAGGTTATCTAAGGAGGCCGAGCACGGTGACTACATCAACTTTAACAGCCGACGATAATCTAGGAAGGACATTTACTGCACGTATCTGATACGAGCGAGTATGAAAGGGCAACAACCTACCAGATCTCGTAATAGATGAAATTTCAGTTTTTTGATCCATGATTCTTGATTTTTTATCGGTCGTGCGCATACATAGTAGAACGGTATGATGAAGTTCAAGAAATTTAAAGATTAAAGGATGCCCTGTTGTCGTCTGAGGGTGTTTCAAGGAAGAAATTTGATTACTTTGATTTTGCCTTTCGATCTCTTATTCAGTTATTCTCAAGAAAAATAAAGACAATGGATCAATTTTGAAACCGTGCAGAGAAGACATGGCTATGTACATAAGGAGGAAAAGGCAATGGATCTTGAATTATTTTGAAACTGTGCTAAGAAGACTTGGGCTATGGACACATAAGGAGGCGATTTATGGCTATGTACATGAGACATGGGCTAAAGGTTATGGGCCTGGGCCTAGGAAATAATAGAAGTTTTCACTATGTAAAGATTTTCGATTCGATTCAGTAAAACCGAAGCATATATTTTCCAATTCTGAAATTGAATCGATTTTTTTTTTTTTTTTTCGAAACGATAATCAACTTCATTAAAAACTCAAACAAACAATGTACAACTCGTACAACCAAATGGTCGAAAGAATCTACTTCACAAGCGAAATAGACTCTATCCGGATAAATCATATCAGATTTCCCCTAGCAGCTTCACAAGCTAATTTCTCACTAAGAGAGCACAACCTACCACCACACACAAAATGTACTATAACATTACAAGATTTAAGATTACAAATGTTCTTAAATAACACCAAAGCAGTAGGAAAAAAGCCAGTGCCCGAGACAAGTTTCTGCAGCAGATCTTTGTTTTTACCATGCATGCACATATGGTCCAACCACCATCTCTAGCCACCTCTAGCCCCCATTTGATCCCTATCAGTTAAGTTTCCTCAACATTTTCCATTGCCTTGTCCATTTTAGCCCAGGTCCTCTTAATGTTCTCTTGTTCACTGACCACACAACCAAATCGAAATGGTTTTGATTACTATTTTTCGGTAACCAAAATAATCGATTCGGTTTTTTTTCATATCGGTACGATTCAATTCGTTTCGATTTTTTCAATTTTCGGGTAAAAAATGCTACCTCTAGTTGGAATGACGACACTAGCCCGGAACATGAACAAACAAAAAACACACACTAAGGAGGTTGTATTCAATTGAGATTCTTAAGGGCTTTTTAAAACTTTTTAAATTTGGTGTGTTTTGTGGACTTTGTAAAACTTTCATGACTTTGGTGGACTTGTTGAGATTTTCAGAGAATTCTCATTAGTGACTTTTTAAGACTCTCATAATGGACTTTTTAAAACTTATTGAAACTTTTATATACTTGTAGTTATAATATTATGTTTGAATGAAACATTAATAAACGCAACATAATAACTAATATCAAGAAGAATAACTGGAAAAAAATATTTTATATATTAGTCCCCTAAAAATTTATGAATAACTCATTGTTATGCGAAATGAGTTATTCACCAAAGCGTTTAGGATTTTAGATTTATTAAACGAGCAAATCAATCCGAGCTTCAACGAGTCGAACTATGGAAGACACAAACATTGTCGAAAAACAGTAATTGTATTTTATAAAGTTATCAATAATATTCAAAATATTTCAATATCAACAAATAAACTACTAGAAAATAAAATATTTTTATTAATATTAAAAAATAAACATTGACAAATAAAAAAAAATAACAAATAAATTATTTACAAGTGCAAACTATGGAAGCATTTACATACATAAAAGAATAAAGGTATACATACATAAAATAACCATAATGAAAAATATGTAAAATAAAGACCACGTTAAATATACGTAATGAACATAAAAATTATACAAAGTATCAAAATAAATGAGTAAAATAATAAAATAAATAAAAATAAAAATTATACAAAATATTAAAATAAATGAGTAAAATAATAAAGCATGAAAGTGGTATGAGATACAAAGTCATGTTAAAAAGAAAAAAGAAAAGGAATGTGAAGAGAGTCACATAAGTCCAACATTTTAAAAAGTGTCACAAAGTCTTCATATTTTTGAATACAATGTGACTTATAGAGACTCTCATAAAGTTTTAATTGAAAACTTTTAAGGACTTTTTAAAAGTCTTTAAAAATTTTAATAGAATGCACGTAAACTTTTCAGATGTCTCTAAAAATTTTGATTGAATAGACCTTAATTGAATACGTTCTCTCTCCTGTGTTGAGTTGCAAAAGACCTTTCCTTTTCCCTCTCATCCATTTAAAAAATACGTTCCTTCTCTCTCAAGCTTGATCTTCTTCTTCTTTTCTGTTTTCTCCAGAAAATTGAAAAAAACATAGAATCCATAAACCCCGGTAACCATGATGAGACTTTTCGGTAGAGGTTCCGTCGGAGAATCTCCTCACACGGCGCCTCCGTCGACTCCACTTCCGGTGTCGTCGTCTAATGTGTCCGCCGGGCCTGCAAGGCCAATCCGATTTGTGTACGCTGACGACAATGGAAGGTTCCATATGGACCCGGAGGCGGTGGCGCTGCTTCAGTTGGTGAAACAGCCCGTAGGCGTGGTTTCCGTATGCGGCCGCGCTCGTCAGGGCAAGAGTTTTATATTGAATCAGGTGTATTTTTGGGAACTGTAATTGGCCACATTAGGGTTTATTGTTAGAACTATATTTGTTTCGCGACGAGTTTGCGATTCGTTTCTTTCATATTCTCCGTCAAGCCCACGTGCTGTTCCTGCGCATTAGGGTTTTTAGTTTAATTAGTTTGGGGAAATAAACTTCGGTTCTTCATTCGTTGTGAGTGATGAACTTTGTTATTAGTTTTGACTTTGCTGAACTCAAGAAATGAGCAAGATGGGGAACTCGTTTGGTTTTCTTTTGGGGGTGAATTAGGGCTAGAGGTGAGGGGAAATGATCTTATTTTGTGTTAATTCGTGGTGCAGAAGCTTTTGGTTTGGAAAAGTCAAGAATTTGCTACTTGGTTTGCAGAGTTTTCAAAGTATATGTAGAAGCTGATAAAGAGTATATAATTAACTCTTCAGACCAAGCTAAATCTTTGAGCAACCTACATCAGTGAATGAAGTACTAGGGTAGTAAGATATGCATTTCGAAAGTGAGTCATTTTTGTGCCTATTGTCCAATGGAAGATAAAAGCGGTTTCCTTGTGTTGTCATTCACGTATGGTTAGGGAGTTTAAATGTAAATTAGTGATAAGGACAGTGACAGCATATGCACTTTTCTCTGCTCTTTGAATGTTTAGAGATCATTTATTTAGAGAATGAATATCTCCATGCGGTTGATCTTGAACATATTATGAGTTGTAATAGCTGAAGCTGATGAAGATATCTTCATCTTCATGTTTCAGTGCAATCTTTTTGAGGGATGAGGCTGATCGTCTAAACTCGAGTAGATTTTTTTAATGATGTAGGAGCTTCTGTTTCTTAACTGTTTTGTTAGTTTAGGAGGTTTGCCATTTTTTTTATAAAATCATTATATTATTTCAAGTAGTTAAAAGTATTTTTGTCATTTGCATGTAACAAGCCATTAGCGTGTTTAAATATTGCAAAGGATTGAGGAGGATTTTACGTGTTTTTTGCAGCTTCTAGGAAGGAGCAGCGGGTTTCAAGTGGCACCAACTCATCGCCCTTGTACCAAAGGTCTTTGGCTGTGGAGTGCCCCAATACGGAGGACTGCACTTGATGGAACAGGGTACAATCTATTACTCTTGGACTCGGAAGGAATTGATGCCTATGACCAAACGGTGAGGATTTCTTCATATAGTCAATTGTTTTACCATTCAACTTGTACAGTTCTTGAATAGTTGATGTTGCCTTTTTTCTTGGTTCTGTATACATTAAGTGCGTGTTTCGGAGCACTTTTGAAAAATCCATTTATTAAATGGACTTATGAAAGATGGACTTTTCCAAAAGTCTCTATAATTTACTTCTATAGGATGGTCTTTTTGGAGAACTAACTCATCCATAACTCCATTTTTAATTTTTAACCAAACGTGAATTATTTGCTCAAATGGACTTTTGCATCCAAACGACAATTTGAGTAATGTTTCCAAAGAAACTATAATTATTTGTGAACTCATATTATAGTTATGCAATTCATATTTAGATTTATATGTTCTGCCTTCCTTCACTCTTGAATTGGACTTATTTTGCATTAATAGTTTATTATGTTCTTAAATCTTGTAATCAGCATTCTTGGAAATAAATACTTTGCCATTTTTTAGCCTTCTTTTTTGTCTCATTCTTTATTTTATTGTCTTTGTATTGCATTTCTACAGGGAACATATAGCACACAGATATTCTCATTGGCTGTACTTCTATCAAGCATGTTCATATACAACCAGGTAAAGGAACATATTCAGAACTTTTATTTTTTCCTTTTTTTTTATGTAAATGAAAAATATTAAGTTGTAGATGTTGATTTTTGAAGATAAAATAGTTAACTGTACTTATTTTATTATATAGATGGGTGGTATTGATGAGGCTGCACTTGATCGGCTTTCACTTGTGACTGAGATGACCAAGCATATTCGTGTCAGAGCCTCTGGGGGTAAAAGTACAGCTTCAGAGCTTGGGCAGTTCTCCCCAATCTTTGTCTGGCTTCTGAGGGTAATTAATAGAAGACAGAAGTACTGCTGTATATATCTCGGGTTATGCAGAATTGAGAATATAACCCAAGACTTACTGACTGGCTTTTTTTTTGTGGCCCTCACAGTGAAATTCACATTCTTTCAGGATTTTTATCTGCAATTGACGGAGGACAATCTCAAAATTACACCACGTGACTACCTAGAGAGGGCATTGAGATCATCAGAACAGGGAAGCGGAAGGGATTTTGCTGCCAAAAATGAGGTTATACATACACATTTTATTTTTGTTTCTATTCTCGTTTATGAAATTAGTAACTTTTCTAATTCTTGATTAGAACTTGTAATTGGTATTGGAATTAGTAGTTCGGCGCGTACCATTCTTTTTAATTTTAATGATCAGACCATTTTCTTTGAAATATACTTACTAGATTCGAGAGTCCATTCGATCACTTTTCCCGGATAGAGAGTGCTTTGCTCTTGTGCGGCCCCTTAGCAATGAGAATGAGCTTCAAAGACTCGATCAGATTCCGGTCAGTAACATTTCTATTGAAGTTTGTGTTGAGTTACTCGTACTATAATTTTTTTACTTCTTCTTTGGCCATAATGGTTTTTGTTTCATGCAGCTGAACCAATTAAGGCCTGAATTCAGATCTGGTTTAGAGTCTTTGATAAATTTCGTTTACGAGAGGACGAGGCCCAAGCAGATGGGAGCATCAGTGATGACGGGGCCCATCCTTGCTCGTATGACTCAATCATTCCTTGATGCCATTAATAATGGTGCTGTGCCTACAATCACCTCATCGTGGCAGGTTAGCTTGCTCTATGTATATGCAACAATCATCTTTACTGCTGTTGTTTCCTCATCTGTCTTATTTCGTTGCCTATATTCTTAAGATAATAAGATCCTTTTATATATACTTTTGTGAATTTGGTTACTCTGCATTGTGCTGCAGAATTATAAATAAATAATATCTGACAACAGATTTTCATTATAAATATGTTATCTGGCCATGTGTATTATCAGCAGATTCCATTGCCTATTAATACTTTTCGATACTCAATTCTATTGGCTTAATGACATGCCTCGATATCATGCTTTCTGGTTAGTTCATATTGAATTTGCTCTGAATGACTATAGCCTTCACTGTCGATCTCTAATCATCAAAATTTTGCCTATTTCAGAGTGTTGAGGAAGCTGAATGCCAAAGGGCATATGAATTGGGTACTGAAGTTTACATGTCTGGCTTTGACCGTTCAAAACCTCCAGAGGAAGTAAGTGTTGCCTCTTGCAGTTTTTCATATTTTTTTCTTTGTTGTTTACCTATTTCAGGGGGTTTTGTTTGTAGGCTGCGCTAAGAGAAGCACATGAAGATGCAGTTCAGAAATCAATGGTTGCATTTAATGATACTGCTGTGGGTGTAGGTACGAGTAGGCAGAAGTATGAAAAGCGTCTTCAGAATTTCTTGAAAAAGGCATTTGAGGTAATCTCTTATTTCATCTTTACTCATAGTGTATAGCCCGTGCGGTGCACGAATAAATAATATTATATAATAATTATAACTAAAGATGAGAATAAACAATATTTATTAATAATTATATATTAAGATGTAGGTAAATAATATTAAACAATGACTAAATTAAAGATGTGGGTTACATGTGATACAATTTACTTATCTTGTATAAAAGAACATAAAAAATATATGTTTAAAATATTAATCACGCTATCACACGTCCATGCATTCAGAGATTGCAAAGACTCGTAATATCCAACTCTTGCCTAGAGGAAAATACATGTGAATTCAATTGTCTATGCATCTAGTGCACCAAAAATTCTATGGAGTCATCAGATGGTTTTCTTATGAAGTCATCCATCACTTGATCTATTGACACTGTCCAAATTGTATTTATTGTAGAATACGTGTCAATACACTATTTATTTTCATATGAAAATACATAAATATCTCTCATAAGATCAATTTTGTGCCTTTCAAGCTTTCCTTCATATACATAAAAAATGATGAGACCCGTTAGGAGCCAACAAAATAGACATTGAGAATCTCCAAAAACTACAATTAAAATTCATGAAAATGGTAAGATTGCAATTAAAACTTGTACCACAGTAAAATTACAAATAATGTTCCTACATCTTGCACTTAGGCTAGCAGCAACATGGTTTGAAGAAAATATCCAAAAACTTTCCAAGGATAATTCACTGGGAACATCAAACATTCAAATCCTTTATGTTCCAGCTAAGAATCCATTGGCCCTCGGAAACTTTAGGCAACAGTGCCAAATCCAATCTTCTCATCACTTTCGCCAGGTAAAATAACACCTGCATGTTTTTATTTTCTTAAACTGAGATTGTAAGGGTACCATGATATCACTTATGAGGACTCATAACATTACCAAAACCTGTAATTCTTCTATGGAAGCTAATTTTGTCTGTGATTTTTAAATGATTTTTGTTAGAAAAAAACAGGCATGTAAATCAACAAAATACACACAATTCATTCTCATACTTCATACCGATTACGATTTGTTTTTTTATTTTTTTATTTTTTTGTTCACTTTCATATCACAAATACACAATTCAAAGAAAACATTAAAAATTTATATAAACAAATTAAGCTATATATAAGTTTGAATAAATTCCTTAAAAAAAAAAAAATCATACCTTTGGTTGGTCCACTACCATGATCACAACAACAACTCTCTCTTTCGAGCTCCCTGTTGATCAGGCCAACAAAACTCTAATCTCAAAAAACTCCACTTCAACCACCTCTCACCACAGAAAAGGAGAAAAAAGAAAAGACTAATAAATTATTATGGAATATTTTTACAGAACAACATATATTAGTAGCAAGAATTTTTTAACCCATCACCTGAATCAATCCATGCTTAAGTGATTAACATATTTTGGGATACAAAAATAAAACAATAATTTTTTAAGCAATAACAAAATCACAAAGAGGAGCTAACAGACGAACTCAATTCCACCTTATCAAAGTTATCCCCCACTCAAAATCATTCTTCTAATTTGTTACTAAGGTTTTTTTTTTTTTTTTTTTTTTCCACAA
>BKCP01004516.1:1296544-1331556 GCA_008636005.1 Striga asiatica | reverse complement strand
TCCAATAGAAATTGCATATTTCAACGGGAATTTCTACAATAAATTATCATTGAAAAAATAATCGTTAAAATCAATAAAATTCAAATGAAATTCGGAATGGAAATTTAATTCGTAAATAATATATATTTTGGTACGGATCTATGAGGGAATATTAATTGAAATTTTTCATCGAAATCTATATTATTGAAATATTTGATTGAATTTTCTGAAATATTTTATTCTTTTGTAGTGAAATATTAAAATCGGTCACGCAGTAAGTACGCTCACCGTTAAAAAGGTTGTCCCGATATATGGTTAGTGTTATCAGTAATTGCCTTCAAGATGACGACTTTTAATTCAATTGTAATGCAATGGCACCTAAAATATTTGAATTTTGGACCAACTTAATTGTATTTGAAACTCACAAAAGTTGCTTTGAGGAGGTCAATTACATTTACATGTATAACTTTTTTTGAAAAAAAGTATATACAGTAAATTTTATACTTAAGTTACTTTTGTTATTAGTGCATGACAGTTTATTATAATTTTTATATTTTTGCTCAAGGGTATATATGCCCCGCGATCAAAATAGACTAAAATTGTCTGTATGTTTTGCAAAGGCAACTTTTTCATCCTTTTTGAATTGCGGTATTGAATTTTGCCTCTTATATTTACAAAGAGGCTACTGAAAGGTCCTCGACTCGACGGAAATTCATAATTCCAACGAAACAGTCACATGAGTTGCACAAGACCTATTTGACGGTAGATTTAATCCTATGTGGAATCGAAATTCAAGTGTGCGAGAATAATTGAGAGATAGCGTGCTAAAATAAACAAAAAAAATTAATTTTCACGTGGCGGAAAGATTAAAAAAATAAAATTCATAAAACAACAAATGGGAGAGAAAAAAATGGGGTCGACGGCGAAAAATTCGGCGGCTCAACAATGGCGGAGCCATTCTCCTGCCATGAGACCTTCTTTTTTGCCATGCAGCTAGCGAGCGCCTTCGTCCTCCCGATGGTACTCAAGTCCGCCATCGAGCTCAACCTACTCGAGCTGATCTGGAGGGCCGACATGATAAAGATCGCGCGTCTCGACGCTCAATTTTGCCTCAAAGGATATGAAGATTGCCTACTCGACGATAGGTTGCTTCAAGGATGCTTGGACACCTCCTTTTTAGCGGTAGGATGAGGTAGCTTGGCCGTGAATCCTCGCCAACTCGAACTTATGACGAACGATTCGACAAACCCCTCTTCGATCGACACAAGGATTTTGTGAAAAAACTCAAAGAATCTTAACACAAGGAATTGGTGAACAAAGTTCAATTTTTATTGCTTAATTGATGCGGAAAATCGTGGCTAACATCATCTACTTAAGGGAAATTTTAAAAATAGTCCCACAAATATAGGAGGGTGACATTTTTTGTCCCGACATTTTTTAGGGACCGAACTGAAAATCATATAATTCTTGTTTATTTGGTTATGGCCCCAAACGACGAAAAGGTACGAGCAGATTTTGGAAGAGGTGCTTTCTCCCTTTAAAAGCACTCATCTTCACTTCAGAAAAAGATAAGAGAGAAATAGACATGTCCACGGGCTGAACCGGTCCAGGAACTGACCTGCGAACCGGTCCCGGCCCGGACTGAACCTGCCCTAAACCGGCCTCCTCAGGGCCGGTTCGTTGAACCGGACCCGTAGGGTCGCGGTTCGGTTAAGGTTCGTTATTTTTTTTTTTTTGGTTCCGCTGGACCGGGTCGGCGGGTTGAATGACGGGCGGCAGTATATTTTTTAGCGGGCCGCACCAGCCCGGAACTGGCCAAAAACCGGCGGATCCGTGACCCGGCGGTTCAGGGCCGGTCCAAACCCGCAACCCTTAGAAAATGCGGGCCGGTCAAGGGTCATGAACTTGCTACCCGTGGACCCGGCGGGCCGGGCCAGGCCGTGACCCGGCACGTGGACTAGCCACCCCTAGAGAGAAACATATGGAATACACACATAAAGATACATACATTATACAAACACTACGGATCAAAATCTGCTATAAGGTTCGATCGTTTGGAAGACCATATCAGTCCAACAAGATCGTTTGGAAGTAGATATCCACATGGAACTGAAGAACAAAGAACAGATGAATTTTCAATTCAATAAAGTCTGGTATGCTTCCGCTTTTATTCAGTTTGATTCTCAATTATTCGATACGAATGCTCCTAAGATAAAGCGGTTTTCGCATAAAGTTAAAATTTTCAACAGTATGTGGCCAGCGTGGAAAAAAAAAGCCACATAGGTGCGACGTGGATTTCCGGGCCGGAAAAGGGTAGAAAGTCCTACTGTTGATCGTTTTTTAAAAGCTGCGGGACCATTCGTATTTTCGGCATTCCGTCGGGACCAAAAATGTCACCCCCCTATACCTGTGGGACTAATTTTTAAATTTTCCCTCTATTTAAAGATATAAACTTAGTCTAAACTTATGAGAAATAAACTAGAACTTATAGAAATTAAATCAACCTAGGATCTTAAAGTTACCCAACTTATTTAAAGCCTAAATTATCTAGGAAAGATATTAAAAACATGTGGGAATATCCAAGAATAAAGTAGAAAAAAATCAAATAAAAAATCTTTCTAGAAGTCTCGTTTTCTTGGTCTCCAAGTCGAACCCGTGCTGCCCCTGCACGTGCGTCCTAGTCGCGCCCAGCGTGCCTGCTGCCTGCTGTTCGCGCGCGGGTCTCGCTCGCGTTACCTGCACATCCCGCGCCTCGCCTGCTGCGCACGCGTTCTCGTCCAGCGGGTCGCCAAGTGTCCACAATGCCCAACGCGCCCACGCGTCATCTACGCCTGTGCGCGTCCGTCTGCCTGCACACGCGTGCGCGCAGCACGCGTCACGCACCCGACTCGCGCACCCGGTGTTTTGCGCGAGTCACCTGGTGCCTTGGCCACCTCCACTAGGTCTTCCTCCATTCACGTGCATCCCGAAACCTCCAATGGAACGTCCATTTGAGACGTGGTCATTATAGTCGTCGAGCGGCCTTCCTTGTGCGTGCTCGTTTCATACGAGCTCGCATGCGTTTCTCGACCCATCCTCGTGCTGTTTTAGGCCTTTCGAGAGGTGTTCTCGGCTCTCGACCCTTAGACGTACTTGGAGGCCAAAACCTCCATTCTCATCACGATGGAGGCGCGTGGTTCTCGCCGATGAATCTCGCCGCCCAGCTCCCCACCGCCAACTCGGAGGCCAGCGTCATGCTCGACCGGATCCTCTGCTTGCTCGTACGCTACTCCATCCTGAACTGCCGCTTGAGGGCACTTTCTGATAGCGGCACCACATGGAAATCAATATTTTTTGTCTAATTTTAGCGCGTCATTTGTCAATTATTCTTGGCACGTTGGAATTTTGGTTCCACACAAAATTAAACGGACCGTTAAACTGTCACGTGCGGCTCACATGATTGTTTTCGGTGGAATTTAGAATTTTTCGACGACTCGAGGACTTTTAATAACCTTTTTGCAAATGTAAGGGATACAAATTCAAGATCGCAATTCAAAGGCGACCAAAAATTGCCTTTGCGGAACATATAGAACGAAAATTGCAATTTTCTCAAATAAATAATACAATATATATTTGTGTCTGCAATTCAATTCCCTTCATAAATGGCCTAGTTTCGTCACAAGGAACTAAAGTAGAGTGTCATTCTTTGCAGTGATGAATAAAACAAATGGTAGTTCATAATTTTAACTTTTATGGATGTAGGATGATCTAGCTACATAAACTCGTTTTTTTTTTTNTGGCTAATCATGAGAAAAACAACTCAAGAGAAAGAAGGAATTAAGGGGTAGAGTGGATTTGGGGCAATGCCTGATGGATTCTTTGATGACGTTTCACCTCTTTGCTCTAAATTAAGTGTCCCCTAAGCTTTCTGCAATCTGTTAAAATAACTACAAACAAATTTGAAGTACTTAACTAGAAAATGAAACGAAAAATAAAATGAGAAAGAAAATGGTACTAATTAATTTATACGTACCAACTACTATGAAAGTAACAAAGGGTGAATTACACCAAACCTGTATTTTATTCTGCTACCAATTTGAAGCTTTGGTTATCTTGGCGTAGACTAATGCTACCAAGCAAGGTATATTATCTTATTCTTAGTATTTATTGGTTTGCAACTCACTTTCACACACTCACATTGTGTTGTCTGATATTTAGCCGCGTACCAAATCTCGATTACTACATAGACTGGCTTGTGCTAATAAGTGTATAAAGCAACTATTTGTGTTGTCTAAGCCTTTCTTCTTCTTTTTTTAATCATCAAAATATAATTGTTTCCTTTATAATGTTCAAGGTGGCACAATTACTGTGTTGTTTTAAGTTTTTTTGTTTATATAGAATAAATAAGAAACAATAAACTTGTAGGTGGTGATGATTATGGTAAAATAAAATAATTCTGTTGAAGTACTTGGTAATCTTAGTCCTTTTAATTAATGGATAATATTGTTCTCATGACCCTTAGGTGTTTTGACTCAATCTTAGTCCTAACGATAGTTATCTTTAACATACAATTACTGTGTTCTAAGTTGATAATCTTAGTCCTTGTAACTCGATCACTATTTTTAACAAAGGTAACTATATAAATGCGTAAATCTCGTATATATACGCAAATAATTCTGTTGAGGCAATTTCCCTTGAGCCAAAGGTCAATTACACCTTCCCTCGGCGAAGCCTCATTTATATATGTATGGTTATAAAATATTATTTTAATATATACATATATATATATATATATATACAATATTTTATGTTTTAGTTAGTCCAAGTAATTTTCTCAATTATTTTTTATGTTCCGTGTTCAAAGTTGTATATATGATAGTATACTGTTGTTGAATCATGCTACTTGGGCCACCCTAACTCTTTCGTCATGTGCGTTGGGCCCAAAAAGTCTGATCCAATAGAGCGCTAGAAACAGAAAGCCCAGTTTAACCGAAGAACCAAGTCCAACAGCTTGGCATTAGACATTGCCAACGGGCCGGTGGGCCCGTTTAACTGGCAGAGTTGGCCGCATTGATGGCTAGTCCCGGCCTGTGGGTCCGGAGCTCGGGCCACAAGTGGACCACCACATAGAAAATATATAAATTCTTGAAAATAGGAAGTTTATAGAAGCACATGCTGCGGATTATATAAACAAATATTATACTGTGAATCAGTCTAATTGTGAGATAAATCAATCGATTATACATTTTGAACAAATATTAATATTTTTATTACGAAATGTCATGTGACATTTAAATATGTAAGTATGCATAATTGCATATTAAAAAATATGATAATACTCCCATTATAAAAATATGAAAAGGAAGGAATTTCAGATATGGACTGATTTCAAAACAGGTCCCAACTTGGCAGATGGCAAGGCTATCAAGCCCAATTAATGCCCACTCTACAAAGACGAACTTCCCAGGCATAATCATAAATGCAGTGAAGCAGTTCCCAGACAGTGAAGTTAAAATCCACTGGTCCATACACTCTACTTAATATACATCACGGGGAAATTGAGTTTCCATTATCTGCAAAATAAAAGTAAAACCCCTACTCAGGATTTCTTTTTCCTATATCATGACAACAAATTAACATTTCACCTACCAAAAGTAAGGCTACGAAAACAACCCAACCCATATAATATGCAGCAAAACGGAGTCACTGTCAATGTAAAAGCAGTGATTCCAAGTACAGCACACATACAGAAAGGTATAAATGCACAATCTTTTCCAAATTAGGCCCTGCAAACTCTGGTGGGCTGATTTCATTTACAACTCCCAAATGGCATTCATCATCATCATCATTTTTTTTTTTTTACTTCAATTTTTCTTTTCTTTAACCTTGTTTAACAATACTAGTAAATAGTAATTACCTAATATAACACGAACTCGTCGATTTAAGGTACACTCCCGTGATCCGATGCATCTTCATAGTAATAAGGCGTTAATTTACCGTCTTTCCCAGCAGCCCTGTGCTGATTGCTGCTGCCGCCAATCTCTTGGAACATCTTGACCACTCGTCTCATTGAGGGACGGTTAATGGGAAGTGGGCTCGTGCAGAGTAGGCCTATGTTAAGAACTCTGCATATTTCATCCTTGAAACAAGAATCGAGCTTCGGGTCTATCACTTGGTCCACGCCTTTCTGATCCAGTGTGGTGCACACCCACTTTACCAAATCCTTCTCCCCAAACTCAGGGTCCACTGGGCGCTTACGTGTCACCAGCTCGAGAATTACAACCCCGAAACTGTAAATGTCGCTCTTTTCATTCACCCGAAGCGTGTACGCGTATTCTGAAAAATGCAAAAAAAAATAGTAAATTTGGCAAATGATTATATTTAGGCAAAAAAAAAAATAGTAAATTTGGCAAATGATTATATTTAGGCAAATCATTTTTAGTCCCAAAATTTCAACTTTTTGCATTTTGATTCTGTAATTTAGTATTTTTCCTGCAATTTCAGTCCATTACGAACTGAAATTGCAACAAAATTTAAAATTACATGACTTGAATGGCAATAAAAAATCCATCCCAAATATTTTTTATTAGCAATGCGTTAAATTTTTAAATCATAGGACAAAATAGCAAAATATTCAGATCTTAGGACTAAAAACGCCATTGGATCAAACCAACGGCTTAAATTTAACCAGAGAACAAATTTTTTACCAACTAAACCAAACCTGGAGCAATATAGCCGCAAGAGCCAGCAATAACCGACATCGATTTAATACCCTTGGCATTCACGTCAAATGCCTTGGCCAGCCCAAAATCCGCAACACGAGCCCCATAATTAGCATCGAGCAAAATATTATTCGATTTAACGTCCCTATGAACGATTGGGGGCGAACAGTCGTGGTGCAGGTAAGAAAGCCCCTCAGCAGCGTCCATGGCCACCTTAAACCTGATAGGCCAACTCAGCAATCCACCTTTCGTGCTGTGGAGTAAGTCTCCCAAACTACCGTTAGGCATGTACTCGTACACCAATAGCTTGCAGTCCCTCGTGGTACAACAGCACCATAGCTTCACGATGTTCTTGTGCCGGATTTTCCCCAATGTGTCCACCTCAGCACTAAAGCTGTCATCCGGAAAATTCGAACTCCTCCCTTTCTCCAAGTCACTGTTTTCCTCATCAGCAGACTTTGGGCGGCCCCACAGCTTTTTCACGGCGACTGCTTCTCCATTGGTTAGGATAACCTTGTAGACTTTGCCGGACGAGCCAGTTCCGATTAGGTTGTCTTCATCCAGGGCATCTAAAATCTCATTCTCGTTAAATCCGAGTTTGTGGAATGACATGAGTGTCCATTTTGATTTTTCCATTGATTTAGCATTCTTGAATTTCCGGTACTTGGCGTAGAACCAGATCAGACCAACAATGAGGAGCAAGCCAGCAAACGCGAATATCGATCTCAATAGCCACACGTAGTCTGTGTTCTTGTGCCCGTCTTTTCTATCACAAAGACTCTCCTCGATATTATCCCCACACAAACCTGGATTTCCTAAAAAGCTATATTTGTACATGGATTTTTCGTACAGAGTTGGAATATCGCCCGATAGACGGTTATTCGACAAATTCAGGCGATTGAGCTTCAGGTTCTGCAATCCAAGGGGGATTTTACCGGATAACTGGTTTTCCGATAAATCGAGGTAATTTAAAACGGATAAACCCCCGATTTCATCTGGAATGTTACCAGAAAAACCATTACGTGCTAAATTCAACTCGTTTAGCTTCTTCCATGAATGAACTCCACTCGGTAGCTCACCGGACAACTGATTATCATGGAGATCTAGCTTAACTAGTTGGCTAAGTTTCACAATGCTACTTGGTAAGGACCCTGATAATTTGTTGTCGTTAACAGAAATCTCAAGCAAACTACCCAAAAACCCGATCTCCTCCGGTAGGCTACCGGAAAAGTTGTTCCCGGATAAAATCAACTGAGACAAATTGGAGGCACCGGAGATACTTTTTGCAATTCTACCGGAAAAGGAATTACCTGTGAGCTCAAGAAGCGAAACGTGCGGAAGTCCCCAGAATCCCGCAGGGACCTCACCGAAGAAGCTGTTGTGGGCTAATCTCACCCGCAACAAGCTCCGGCATTCGGCTAGACTCGCCGGGATCTCACCGGACAATGAATTGTCAATCAGCAAAAGCTCCTCCAGAGCCCCTTTACTGCACAATCCTTCTGGTATTCGACCGATAAAGTTGTTGGCTGAGATATCAATCCACCGTAACGGGGAGGTTTTACCGAGATTCGTGGGTAAAGCTCCTGACAATTTATTGTGGAAAAGCCTCAGTTCATACAAGTTGGGAGAATCTGCAATGGCTACCGGCAACTCACCTCGCAGGTCATTCTCGTAAAGATTAAGAGACTCGAGCGACAACTCGCACAACTGGGCGGGGATCGTCCCAGTCAGGTCATTCATGGAGGCGTCGAGCCGCCTCATAAATTTCATCCTCGACCAACCCTCGCTAGGCAACTCGCCAGACAGCGAGTTATTGTACAGCTCTATCTGGACAACGCTAGCCAACTCGGTGATCGAACTCGGTATGGGACCACTGAGCGAGTTGTAAGCGAGGTCCAAATCGGTCAGCCGCCCAAGTCGACCCAGCGAGTCGGGTATTTCGCCGATTAAATTAGTCTCAGTCAGCCACAGCACCTCCAGATTGGTGAGGTTCCCCAGCTCCGGCGGTACCCGACCCGGAGCAAACTGGTTGTACGAGAGATTTAGCTGCTTCAACGTCGATACATTCCCGAGGAACGCCGGAATCGTGCCTTCGAGCAAATTCGCCACCAGAGAAAGCACCTCGAGTTTCTGGAAGGTCCCGAAACTGTCGGGGATTGCGCCGGAAAAGTTATTTCCGGTCAAATCGAGGTATTTCAAGTTCGGGAGATCAGCTAGCGTTGGGGGAAGCGCGCCAGTGAGGTAGTTCTGCCCCAAATTGAGGTGCTCCACCGACCGGCACAGGGCGAGTTCGTCCTCCTTTAAAGTGGAGTTGATGAAGTTGTCGTAGAGGGAAATGAAGGATAAGCTGTTGAGGCGGCACACGATGGAAGGGAACGGACCGGAGAGGCTGGAGCTGGAAAGGTCCAGCGACAGAACGGAGCCGGTGGAGTCGCAGACGACGCCGTTCCAGTTGCAGGGGGTGTCATCGCCGGAGTTCCAGTCGGAGAGGGCGCCGTTTGGGTCGTCGAAGCCGACCTTGGCTCGCTGGAGGTACAAGCCCTCTTGGTTTAGGCAGAGGATAAGTGGAGGGGGTAGGAGAACGAGGAGGAAGACGAGGAGGTGGAGATGGCAGTGGTTGTGGTGGTGCCGCAGCATTTTTCCGGCGGTGGGGGATTTGGAGGGGAATGAGATTGGGAGTGATGAATTGACTTAGCTAAGACATTTTTTCTATTATGATGATTTGGGTTTGGATAGGAAAGAGTTTGCAGAGTTTGCTGGAATTTTTGGTTTATAAATAAAGAGATGCTATAATGTGTGATTAAAAAATTGTCCCATACATCTCTGATCTCCAGTTCTCTCCCTTTTTCTTTCCTTTTTTGAATTGGGTAGAAGAATATGGAAAAACCTAAAGAAATGTAAATTTGTAATTTATTGCTTTAGTGATAAATAATTTTATCTAGAATTTTTTTTTTCTTTTATTTCTGTTGTATTATTAATCTTTTTATGCATAGTGATATGAATTAACTTAGAATTATACATTAGCAGTTAATATTGGAATTTGGAAGTAAATGCGTGCATTGAATGTGAAGCACCTACCCAGATGAAACAAAAAGTGAAACTCTGTTATTCCTTTCCAGATAATCTTCCTAACGATTTCAAATGTTCGTTTCAAACAATACTTTTGAATTTTAATTTAGATAAATAATTGTTGGTATGGCTTATATATTAACAAAGGAAGGAAGCAGACTGATGCCTGCGAACGTAGCGGAGCGAGCGTAGCGAGGAAAGCGGAGCGACCGAGCGGACAACTTTTCCGGTAGCCTACCGGAGGAGATCGGGTTTTTGGGTAGTTTTCTTGAGATTTCTGTTAACGACAACAAATTAGCAGGGTCCTTACCAAGTAGCATTGTAAAACTTAGCCAATTAGTTAAGCTAGATCTCCATGATAATTTATACCTTGTACGGTACGGGGTATTTAAGTAAATTTATACTTTGTAGGGTTATATTATAAATACATGGTGTATTGATGTATTTGAATTATCAAGAATAATAAGAGATCACTCCTCTGCCGTGGACGTAGGCACATTACCGAACCACGTAAATCTTGTATTGTTCACTTTCTCGTCTTTAATTCGTATTGTCATCGTTTCACACCAATAATAAAATTAAGAATTAGTTCGATTATAAATGTAGTAGTAGGAGAGAGCTATAAATTGTAGGCTAGTTTAGTCAGAGTTATAAACGAGTCAGTTGAGTGGAATCGAATCAAATTGAGTGGATATACTATACATGTTCAACAAATTATCCCAAGTACATGTGGGTGGTTGCCTTCGTCTCGTGGTATTGTTGCAAATCGAATTACAAGCTGGTGGAGAGTGTGTTATTCTAGTTAAGTTAGTGTTTTGTGTTTTTGCTTATTATGTGTTTGTGTTCTTGTTTTTGAGTTTATTCTCCATTACTAGAGTAAAAATTTTCTACTTTTGGGAGTTTAGATTACTATTATTGTTTTTGTGGATGAATTTAGTTTGGTTGATTCTAGGCTACAGGCATTCTCGTGGAGGCCTCTTTGTGGATGAATTTAGTTTGGTTTATTCAGTTATATCGTTGTTTCAGTTGACTAGTTAGTCACTTGTAAATATGTATTTTATTAATATTATTTGCGTTCTGAAAATATATATATATGTAAACAAATTTATGTGGGGATGCTCCGGAATTTATTATAAGTGAAACGTAGATGGGGAGTAAATTATAAAGTACGCTAAGTGTGTCTGAACACTAAAATGAAAAGCGGAAGCAAACAAAGTTAAACATCTCTTCGAGAAGCGTCTCACTACCTTTCAGAGCTTTTTCATTAATAGATCGGTTTACGCACACAAAAGTATAGTTTGGTTTTACACGACTCGGACTCCCTTCTAGTCTAGCAAACACTATACGCGACTTTATTAACTAATCCTCTTGCCACAAATGTGGACTACACAATAGCTAAAGTATCCATCTCAGCTATACTAATACTTAATTCATGAGTACAAAAAGTATTTGTAAAAAGAAAAACAAACTCAGTTTTCAGTTGTGTAATAACACAGAAAAATTGAACATAACAAAACTCGAAAAACTCAAAACTCACAAACACTCAACGAGTCTATTAATATGATAAACTCCAATTATTGCAGCAACCTTCAATTGAGACTCTGTGTAGGTATATACAATCTCCTCTAGATAAGAAGTATTCAAAAAATCCTTGTTTTTTGGGTGTTATTTCCTTGTCGAAATCGCCCAAAATGAAGCCGATATTTTCATTTGTAATCTTCCTCGACCAGCTTCATATTTTCCTTAAATGCACAATATCTCTACAATAACCAAAATAAAAAAATTGATAAAACCGACTATATATAAAATAAAGTCTATTAGATGCTACTATATACTTACCATACATAATAACATAGTATCTAGACTTAATAGATATATTTTTAAATTGAAATATTATAATATAAAATACGTATATACATATAAGTATTAGATTTCATAATCTAAGTATGTATTTTTGTTAAAAATATGTAATGGATCAAACTAGAGATATTAAATGGTCCTTGGCCCGACGGGCCGGCGCGTTTAGCCCGGAAAAAAACAGGGTTAGGGCCTTTTATTGGCAGCCCGTTTAAATTCGGGCTTTTTAGGCCCGAACCGTTTAGCCCGAAGCCCACTAGAGCTAGCCCGAAAACCGCTAGGGCTACCCGTTTAACTTGAGTTCAGTGGTGTATTTGTTTTTCAAAAGGTAAGGAATATGTCTCATGATTCCTTGTATATTACAATTTTGCTATTTTACTTCATATATAATTATGAGTTATAATGTATTATTATTATTTTGTAGATAATTATTAACAAATTTTATTCTATTTCACAGCAAAATATTTAAGCCAATTAGAACAGCTAATAAAAAACAAAATGAGACAAAGACTTAACACATAAAATATAGTAATAGAATATAAATTTTCAGCAGTATAATATATTGTGAAATTTCCCGAAGCTTACCAAATAACTAGTCAAATGATAGTTATGAGTAATAGTTCGAACATTTACAATTCAAAATTGCTTTCTCTCTCTTGAGAAAAACCTAATCCCCAAATCCATCCGTTGCTCTTTTCAATCTTCTCGTCGACCGGCCTTCCCCGGTGACAGCTATACTCAGCCAATGGTCGTCTTCAACTGCTCGCTCCACTTCTGACTTGTGCTCTTCCGATGTCGCTGTGGATAGTTGGAGATGGGTGGTCGGCCCAAGGTTTCAGACGGTTGCTCGATCGGTGGTGCGGCTCTTGGTCGGAGGTTGGCCTGCAATTTGGTCGCCGGCAGGTCCTCGGTTGGAAGTCGTTGCCTCCACGATCTACCTTTGTTTTGCGAACTGAGGGACCCTCTCGTATGGCATCGCCTTTCCAGGTGGAGCTTCGAGTGGAGTTCGACCTTCAGTTGCCGGCGGTTTGCGGTGGTACGGTGAGTGTGTGGGTCTCCTGTGGGGTGGGACTTTGGTAGCAGCGGAGCGGGGCGGGGCCGTGGCCTGGTCCTTCGCCGGGGTTGCTAGAGTTTGCGAGAATGCGTTCCCTCCCCTGTCGGCTAGTGGTGTTAGGCGGCGGGGGACCTGTTTCTCCTGAGCTCGGCTAGTGGTGTTAGACGGGTTCCGGGGGGCAGGTGTGGGGCCGGTTCGTTCTCCTCTCGGTTGGTGACGGGTCGATTCGAGAATTGGTTCGGGCTCGGAGTTGGCTATTGTATAGGCGGTTGCGCAGTTTCGGTAGTGTTTCTTCAGGCTTGGGGCCTTTCTTATGTCGATTGTTCGCTGTTGGTTGGGTCGGTTCGATTGCTGGGGAAGGGCTTTGAGTGTTTTTGTTTTGTCGTTCTTGTTTTGTGTTGTTAGTGTTGTTTTGTGTTAGTTCATGTGTTTTAGGTTTGGGCCGTTTTGCTCCCGAGTGTCATTTTCATTACTCTGTGAGGATCCGACACTTGGGAATTACCCTGTGGGGGTCTTGTGTTGTTGTTTTTTTGTTGTTTTTTGTGTTTTTTTATGTTCTAGAGTATTATCCCGTTGGGATCGGTTCTAGGCGGTCTTTTGACCTGTCCTCCCACTTTTTCAGCTATTGGCTGCTTGTATTCAGCTGTTGGCTGTTTGTAATCAGCTGGTGGCTGCTTTATGCACATTTGTGCGTTATATATAATATCTCTATCGTTTTGTAAAGAAAAAAAAATGTTATTTAAGAGTTTGAAACGTGTGTTCATATATAGTGGTAAATACTAAATAGCCGTTGCAAAAACCGTTAATTAAGTGTTGTAATTTTTTATTTATTTATTTATTTATTATTATTATTATTATTATTATTATTATTATTATTATTATTATTATTATTACTCTNCAACTTTGTAACGATAACGAAAAAAAAAAAAAATCAATGTAAATGGAATGCATTATTTTATTGTGTATTTAGAGTTATTAATTTTTTCCCTCCCCTCAAAATAGCATTTCATTTATTTATATTTTCACATTTCATTTATTTATTTTTCATTTCCACGGACAAAGCTAGAGCCTAGAAACAACATTTGGAATGGACATCCACAAGAGCAGCAATCCACTGTAGTGCTGGTGCACAGAAGCTGACCTTGCACCACACGCTGCTCCCCGCACGTGTTATGCCAGATTGGCATTATCAACAGAATTCACAAAATGTTTTCAACTAAACTCAGGGGACCCATTTTCAAACAAAATGCCGAAATGTATTTCAAATTTGAACCGGGTCCAAATCAAAGGGCCAGATTCACTGTTAAAAATATATATATAAAATAATAAAAAAATACTCGCAGTGATGAAAGAGGGAATAAAGACAGTGGAGGCACAGTGAAAAGCGTGTGCAGAGTTACCAAACAAGTCAAACCCAGCAGTGAAATTTTGTACGACCTTTTGAACTGCAACAAATTTTTGTGTTCCACGTTTTCTCCAACCTTTTTCAAATCCCGAGTTTAAAAGTGAAAATTGTTGATGTTAATTATTTTATCCCGTCCAAATATATATTAGTCCATCGGCATGATATATATCGGCGGTTTTCTTATAGAGCCATCAGAATTATCTATAATTATTCATAAATAATTTATTGACGTGTTTTATTATAATAAATACACTTTAAACAGATGTCGGTGCATCAAATTTTGAGTAGCTCCATAAGGGAGCCATTCGCTAGCTCTATAGATTTATGTGATATTACATACCTCTGGTCTATTATTTGTGGGTACATTTTTTGAATTAGTGAGTAACATGTAGAAAATAATTAGGACAAATCTTTTATGCTCTTTCACCATTTGACCTAACATTGTCATAAAGTAAAGTCTTTTTAATTTGGGGGTGTATTCTTTTGTGATTTCTATTTTTTTTTAAATGTTAAAAATCTTAGTGTATTCAACTTAGATTCTTTCAAAAAAAAATTAATAAGTCTAGATGTATTCATTTCATATTTTAAAATGTTTGACAAAATGTTGAGGTATTTGAGACTGAAATTTGTGATTTTTTAAATTTGTTAAAATCAAAAGAAAAAAACATATAGAAAATCTATCTCTAATTCTCACCTCAAAACTTGTGTATTCAATCTAGATTTCTAAAGACTATTTAATATTTTTAAAATCCTCGTGTATTCAATTTAGATTTGTTAAGACTTTTTAAAGTCTTGAGTTATTCAATTGAGATTTTAAAAAGTATTACAAAATCCTTTGGTATTTAACTCATTTGACACTATAATTTGTTAGGACTTTTTAAGATTTGGTGAGATTTCTAAAGAAAAAATCTTATATGAAATCACACTTCAAATCCCACCCCCAAACTTAAAGATTTCACGGAATTCCTCCAAAATCTAAAAATTTCAAAAAGTTTGAAATATTAAAAAATCTCAAAATATCATTTGAAATCCCAATCGAATACACCACCCTTAAGATTTCATAGGATTTCTTCTATATATGAAAATCCTAAAAGTCTCAAATCATAAAAATTCTCAAAATACCACTCAAAATAACAAACACATATACTCTCCTTAGTCTAATTGCTTGTGCCTATATAACATAAGTTTAAAGTTTAAACCATGGATTACTAGAACTAGAATAATAATTAGGAAGATTAACAATTTTTGAACTCTTTATAAATAGAAATCAGTGACCACTTCAAAATTATTTTATTTCTATATAATATAAGATAATGAAAGTGGAGTTAGAAATAGTCTTTTGGATTGTGTAGGTACATCCTTCATCCACCTTCTTATGTCTATTACTATCCAAAATGAAAGTAGAGTTATAAATAGTCTTTTAGGCCCCGTTTGTTTAAGTGAATAAGATTGGACTAAATTAATATAAGATGGTTGGATTCTAGTGTTTGGACAAAATTAATCACGTGTTAATTTGTAATCCATGATTTGTACTTAGCGTTGGACAATGTTACACTGAACTGTGTAATTATTATCGCACCAACTCATTCATTTTCCAAATAAAGCTCAATAATTTCACGGGCCAAGCTTTTCTAGTTGACTCTTGTTAGAATTGTCAAACACGAAAAGAAAAATATATAGATAAATTTTCTTATCATGCTTTATCTGCAAACATATGCTTAGGATGAAGCAAAAAGTGGAGTCGCAATCGGAATTAGTTTGCTTTCCCTTTCGTTATTGATTGTCTGAAAAGAGTTGTTGTTATCTGAATAATTGTTTCTTAAATGGAAGAGATAAGTGTGAACCTAACAAAAAACCTGTATATTATCATATATCAAGGGTTTCTATTAGGTAAGGCTAATAGTTAGATAATTATATATTTTTAATATTTAAATATTTTTAGTTTGAAATTAAACATCATACTCTATATAGTTTAAATATAAGTGTGACATTTTATAACTAAATAAATTACATATTTTTTTAAAAAAAATGGTATGGCGTATTGACCCAACTTAGACGAACTCTGACCTACAAAACTGATATATCGCCAGCAAATTTTGGAACCTTATAATCAAAGCCGAGACAAAGAAATTGGGTTGAAATGTGATGGACAACTTCCAACTTGGCGGCCGCTAGCAACTTGCAAGACATAAACTTTGTATATTATACGTTTTAAAAAAATAATTAGGTTGTAAAGTGAAATACCTATGGTGTGATAAAAATACAAATAATAATAAAAAAATCTCAATTTTTATTATGTCATTGATTTGATCAAATTTGTGTGTAATTGGTCTTATTAATTCTCTACTAAGGGTACATTAATTTCCAGATCCACTTGTGAATTAAGGAAAAATCCAGCATTAATAAAGGGACAATATCACCATCTGAAATCAATTCACTAAGAGCAACATTAATTCCATATCTATCTACTTTTTATGCCCCATCTGAATTCAATAAATTTAATTGGTAGAAAATTAATTACTTAATTTATTGAGGGGAATAATTACTTATAGCACTTTATTCAGCTGCACCAACATCTCTGCCTGAAATTTACATCTCTTACCAACAATTTTTAGAAATTAAATTTTACCACCTTGGGGTTCATGAAATCGCACTACAATTAGTCAATATCGCATTTACTGCCTCACCTAGAGATAAGCGTTTGTTCATTTCGAGAAAGAGAGGGACGGGAGTGTAAATAAATTATTGTCATCGTGGGTTGGTGTTGCTATTAGTGAAGAGTTAAATGTGATTATTTAAAATTCTCCTAACGAGTATTTATTATCCTGTCTTTTATTGTAGAGTAATAGTAAATTTTTTCACTTTCGAGAATTGATGTTGTCATTGAATATGTATAGTAAATTTAAAGCACATTTTTTTTAAAGCATGATTTCTCTTGAATGTTTACAGTGAATTTGTAAAAGTTTCCCAAAAGATTAATAGGTAAACTAATACGTATAATCATGCAATAATTTGGGAATTTTTTGTTAAGTCCAAATTTAGGCTTCATTTTCCTGATTAACTATGACATATAAAAAAATTATTTTACTAAAGAACAAATTAAATTGCCTATAAAAAAATTTTCTTATAGCAGTTTATTTTTATTATTTTTCAAAAGTTACTTAATTAGCAGAGATTATTTATTCAAAATTATGATGACCTCATAAATATGTAATTTTTCAATGACTCATTATTGAATTGTTTTGTACCGAAAGATTAAATATAGACTGTCCCTAATTTATTTCGTTCACTTATTAGTATGGGGCATAATCCTATACTAATGAGGCTTAATTACTTGAATTGAATGTACTGTTGTGTTGTTGCTAAATTGTTGTTATATTCAACATGATATTATTCGATCATATATTGAATTGAATGATCCTATATTATTCGATAGTACTACTAATGAGACTTAATTACTTGAATTGAATGGTCCTAAATTATTTGATAGTACTCCCTCCATTTTGAAATATAAGGCATTTAAGGTTATTGCACAAATATTAAGGAGACATTAATTAATGAATAAATTGACTAAATTAACCTTATTTACTCTAATCACAATCACTCTGCACTTCCTTAATTTCAACACAATGAGGGTATATTTGGAAAAAAATGCAAAAATTTGTCTTGATTTTTGAGCGCGCCTTATATTTCAAAAAAAATGAGAAATCTTTATACGCCTTATATTTCAAAATGGAGGGAGTACTTTGTAAGCGGATGTTCATTTAGTTTCTTTTCCAAGTTGTTCGCTGTAATATTCTTTAATCTGTTGATTTAATAATTCTTGTAAAAAATTATGAAGTCAAAACCAATAATTTCCTTGACTGAGTTGGTTACCGTATTAAATCTTGATCTCCAAAGACGTTGACGTTTTGTAAAACACAAAAAGCCTGGGATTTTGCAATTTTGGTGAAGAAAATAAATACCTAATATGTTCATCAATTGTTGCTACAACATGAAAGTTCGCAAATAAATGGGAAAAGTAATTAAATTAATTCAAGATGATCATGATAGTACAAATGCTATAATTGTTAATTAGTAGTACTTTAATTAAAAGTATTCCCTCTTTTTTTAATAGATATAAGTTGCACACTAATGAAGAATATTTTTTTTACCAATAATAATCCTCATTATTGAGGATAGAAATGGATGTTTTGCGAAAAGATAAAGAATGAATATGAAAATACGTAGTGTATTTATTAGCTAGATAAGGGTAATAATGAAAAAATATGTACAAAAGATCCAAAACGTAATTTATTTAGACAATTATTAATAAAGTTAAAATGACATTTATAAAAAAAAAAAAAAAGTAGTATTTTATTGCATTTAATTTACTAATCAAGCAAGTTAGTGCAGCTAGAATCTGAGGACACTAATAATGAATCTAGGGACCAAGAATCAGGCTGGTTGTTTATTTAATTTTTATTACTCATAAACAGCAAAAGTAAAAGGTCATTCTTTGATGGAAAATAGAGAACCTTTTTCTTTCTTTTTCTTTTTTTTTTTCACTTAAGAAACACAAAGAAGCAAACACTTGGAATGTTAAAGCCCAGTGGTCCGTTCATAAAGTTAATTATAATGCAGTTGCATTCAAGCTCCTATACAACCATTATTCACTCCAGATGACAATTGTGATCTTAATTAATTTTCATTCAAAAATTCTATTAAAATTTTCGAAGGACTGTACAATTGGTAACTTTATGCTTTGTGCTATTGTGGTAGGCTTAGCTGTTGGACCAGATATAACTAACTACTAGAATTTCAGAATCATGTTGATGATCAGTTGGAGAGTGGACAAAGTGAATGAGGGCATCATTAGCAATATCTCTAATATCTTAACATTAATTTTTCTAGATTCTTAATGCACATTTATCTGCCTGATTACAAGTCTCTTATAGTTAAGACTTTAGTTAATTGGAGTTTTGCAGTTGGGATATATAAAAACTAATCTAAAATTTTGTTCACCAAACATCTCAAACATATGATGTAATTGAACCTTTAATTAGTTAGCTCAAAAGGGGTATTACAAAAAATATATAGATTTTATCTAGCACAATTAGTTTAACAATTATGAAAATAAAATAATCATGGATGATAATTGTCAAATCATGTCCAACTAACAAAATTGTGCAGACAAGGGAGGTCAATTATTGAACTCTCCTCCGTTTGCAGCCAAACTGAAGCTTAAAAATAGGGGGATATAGATAAACAGTGTTACATAATGAATGACGCAACAAGAATCGCCCCTAATTATTTTATTCGCCTTTTCATTTTCTCTACGTAATGAGAACAAATCCGTATAAATAAAAAATTATTTGGGGCTTGGAATTTTGTTGGGAATGACTAATCAAACAGCTGGAAACATTTTAGTTTATGCATCTCAATTCCTTAGTTTATGCATCTCAATTTTATTGGGAATGACCAATCCTTATTTGCATGCATGGACATTTTTTGGTAGTTTGTGGTTGGAATTTTTCTAGCCTAGCAATACCTACAAGAAAATTATTAAATTGAGTGGTAAACAATATTAATAACACCAATTTCGATAGATATTTGTTATAATTTTTGTTGGATTTTTTCAACAAAAATTTCGATAAAAATATTTTGCTGGATATTCACGATTCAAACGACAATATTTTCAAGTGTTGGAATTATCAACGAAAAACTAATTACAATGAAAATATCATATTTCAATGATAATTCATGTATAAAAAATATTTGAAGAAATTGTTATTGAATTCATCAAATTTAAAAGAAATTCCAATAAAAAAACTAATTCCAACTAAACTTTTCAATATTTCTTGTGTACACACATACAAAATAATTTTACGGTAGAAAACCCTATCCCCTATCCCCTTTCCCCTTTCCCCGTCGCGAAAGAAAAAAAGAAAACCCTATCCCCAACGCAGCCCCCCCTTTTTTGGCGGCGTGACTCCCGTGGTCACCGGGCCGTTCTGGCCAAGTCGCGGCTGGGTGCTTCCTTTTTGCCTCTAGGAGTTTTGCGGGTGGTTGGCCAGCGGCGATTTTCGCTCCTCGGTCTCTCCCTTGTCTCCGGCGAGGTCGTCGGCTACGCTTGCAAGGCCCAGCCGCTGGAGTTCGTCGGTCCGTTTGGAGGCTCGATCTGTGTGGCCATGTTCTTCCTGGAGACTAATTTTGCCTTGGGCGAGCCCAACTCGCGGCCCGTGCGCCCCTGTTCAGCCGGGCTGCAGGCCCTTCGGGCCGGGGGGCTCGGTTTCAAGTTGTCGTCTCCTCGATCTCTCCCTTCTAGTCCTCCAGCGGGTTCGTGATGGTTCTCTTTTTTTTTTTCGACGGTGAAGGTCTTCCAGACTCAGATTTGGGTCGAAAATTCGTCTAGGCGGTAGAGTGACCGCAGTTTTCGGGTTTGGAACCTAGTTTTGGTGCTCGATTGGTTTTCTTTGTTGGGGTGTGACTTGGTAGACGGTTCAAGCGGTTTTGGGTTTCAGCTGTTAGGTTGAGGGGAGGTTTTACTTTATCTTGTTGTTTATTAGGTGTGTGTTGCTTTTAATATTTATTTTGTTGTTTTGTTTCGTTTAGTGCAGTTGTGTCTGCTTTTAGTGCAGCTTTGTCTGCTTTTCTCTCCTTTATGGAATTTTGTTTTACGGGTGTTCGCCTCCTTGATGGAGTTTGTACCCCTTGTGTATGTCGACAAGGGGGTTGGTCCAGTTTTCTGGTTGCAATGTGTCACTTGACACTTCGGTTGTACTCTTTTGAGTTTTTAGTATTAATATTGTTAACGTTGGAAAAAAAAAAACTAAACTTTTCAATATTGTTGAATACTCGTCACTGAATATTTGGTTGGAATTAATAGATTTTTTTTTTTTACAGTGGGTAATATTTGACATGAATGGATCATTTATTTACTATCAAACGAACTCTAATAACTAGCTACATCATATGCGAAAATCATAATCGAAAAAATAAATTTTGAATGAAATATATATCTATTAACATATAAGTTTATGATACAAAATTACTAAATATGAATGTAACTACCTTTGCTCCTATTAAATGACTGAGATGAAACTAAATACAATCAATTTTCAATTTTCAATAGAAATAAATCTCATCCATCTAACTTTTTAGTGCAATATGTTTGTGGTAGAGGGAGAGCTAACTATAAGGTCAAGCACCCAATCATTTGTTATCATGAAAAAATATTAATGAAGGAATCACTGAAAGGGGGGAAAATAAAATTGAAGGAAAAACAATGGACCCTTGCTAGCAATAATTAGATGTCTCTATAATTTACTTTTCAGCATACATTTTTGTGCGAATTGGCTTTTCCTCCCCTTTTAATTCCACTCTCGAAATACTGCACTGAGGGTCCCTTATTTTGGTAGATATGTTAAAGAGTATGAATGACCTGAATTCAAGGAACAATATTATGATGCTTCTTATATGACCATGTTTTCTCCACAGTTATTTTCTTTTTCTTTTTTTCTTGTTTATTCTTCCAAATAAATTGGCACTAAAAATAGGTTATTAACAAACTCACACACTTCTTGTTTTTTTTTTCTTGTTTTTTTTCTTTTTTTCACAGTTATTTTTCTTTTTTTCTTGTTTTTTTCTCCACAGTTCTTTTTTCAGTTGCTTGTATTATGTTGATTTGTTAGGTTTTGAGATAACCTTGCTAGGTCTTCGGTTCAGTGGTAGGGTTATCTTTTTGCTATGTACTTCCCTTTTCTAGNTTAATTCAGAAATATATAAAACAAGTTCACGGGACAAACTGATCCTATCATGAATATAATTTGAAAGATGGGCATTAATATATTAAATAAATTTTGGTTACATGTTGTACGAGCTATTTTGGCATGAAAATCATCATATATAAAAATTAAATAAATTTTTAGATAACAAATATAAAGATTTAAGTTGCATAATGACTGAATATTGAATGCAAACAGTAGTATTCAACAATCAAACAATAAGATATATAATTTAATTTAATTTAAGATAAAAGAATATAATTCATTAATTTAATATAGAGTGTATAGTTCAAATTGATGTCAAAATTTAAAATTTTTAATGTTTGAAAACACGACCCTTGTCAATAATTAAAAAAGAGAAAAAAAGGAAGTTTTGTTGCTCATGTTGTTCATCGGCACTTTTAGCGTGGAATTGGAAATAGTGTAAAATAGTGTCGTCAAGGTTCATATCTATAATAATCATATATATATAATTAAGTGTTTAATTAGCATATATTAACTTAACTTCTGGATTGTGTTCATCCAATATTGTAACTGTCATACTAGCTAACACTTACTTGATGTAGCGTTCACGTTAATTTTGATGCTAAGATTTGAGTCCAACAGCTTATTAATAAGTATTCATTGAAAATATAATATAAACAAAATTATAACATTTTATTAATAAAAGTATGATATTCTAAAATATAAATATGTATAAAATGTTGAAAGATTACTATTAGTAATAATTATATGAGGAGCATGTGAGTGATAGAGCTTTTGAGTCTTAGAGTAAATTCAGGCATGCTACCCACCATTCAGAGTTGGGCTTGTAGAATGGGCTAAAGAATAAAAATATGTGAAAGTTCAGGTAATAGCCCAATTAGAAGCCCAAGCCACCAAGAATTGTAACGTGGTCCGATTTAAGAGAAAATGACCCAACGGCCTACCAAGATAATTGGACATATAATAAGCCCATAGATGTAAGATCGCTGTAGCTATGAGGGCAACCTTTCACAATTACGAAATGGAAAAAGGAAGAAAGAAAACACAACTTAGATGCTGGTGGATTTCATTTCAATTTCGTCCTTAAAAAAATTAGCATTTTGTCAATAATCGAAATTAAATATTAATATGTATGTAGTATGCTGGTAGCTTTTACAAATAAAAATAAGGTCAGAAAATCAAAACCCTGGACCCTGAAATTGCTATTACAAGAAAATAGAAAACGATGAACAAAGGATCAGTTGAAAATAGCAAAAAAATTACAGATTGCCCAACTATTGAACTAAATACCTAATTCCTTCTTCAACTTTGCAAGCGTAGCTTCTATTTCGTCAATGTTCTCCTCAAGACTGCTACTTTTTCCAGCTGGGCTTTCTGTTTTCTCTTCCGAGAAGCTCGTGAAAGTATTTTCTTCACCAGCCTCCTCATTTGGCTCAGTCACTGAATCCATTATGTTGAGCTCCTTTTCTAAGTACTCCACAAATTCTTCCCCAATTTCCTGCAGAGGGCAAAAATGACATAATCACATAAGCTTGTTCCAAAATGCGATCCGTTCAAATTCAGATGAATATTATAAATTTTTCTTTGTAACTAATTTTTAATCCAATGTCATCATTATTTTATTACCGCAAGTTCCTCCCATAGACTCTTTGGCTTCTCCTGTGAAGAGGCACTTGCTTCCCAATTTCGAAATTCTTCTTGAAGATCTCTAAAAAAGTCACCTGCAAGTATTGCATTTTTATTTTAGGGAGTGTACTGCATTTTTATTAAAGGGCTTTACAGGAAAAATGCACAACAAGGTTTTTGAAGTTATGAAAGAGTAAATCACACCAATGCCAGAAGTGTGGAAAAGAGTACAACTTTTTCTACCTATCGCTATTTGAACATCCGTTACAAATTCACCTGCAGCGTACAGGGATTTCAAGTATAAGCAAAATGAACATAAACAGATAGTAAACCTAAAAACTATAGAGACCGAAGAACGAAACTGAAAACAGACAAGAAAAAACACAAATTTGGATGAAAGAAAATTAACAGTGACATTTTTCAATGAAGTCAACTGGGAATGCGAGCTTCTTACTATCTTCTCATCAGTCATCAGTGATCATTAGGTAAAACCACAGAGCCAAACAATGTAAGTTCAAGAAGCATCTAGATAATTACCCAATCCATACAGTTCTTCTAGCATTTAGATATTTACCCAATCCATAAAATTCTTCTTCTTGGGCATTTTTGTTTCGTCCATTGGAGTAGGAGAAATCTGATGTTCGATCCCCAGTGTTATATTTGCTCCGAGATTCAGGATTCAGCAAAGTATTGTAAGCATGCTTTATCCTCATAAATTTGTCCTTTGCATTTGCCTAAATTCCACAATATGGAAAAGAGTTTAACCAACAAACAATAACCTTATACAAAATCTCAGGCCAAATTCCACAGCTACACATAAGATATCCAAGGATTCCTCTTAAAAGTCTCATATTTTAAAAAAGTTTTCAAATGTCACTCAAAATCCGAAACGAATACACACTCTTAAATCAGTTAATTCCACCCCTAAATGCAAAAATATATACTTTTATACACCACATTGTATTCATCCAAAAGTTTGTAGTCCATACCAGAATATGTGATTAGTTTTCTTTTGTTCTTCCCCAAACTTACAGCAAGAACTGGAAAAAAAAAATCCAAAACCTCATATTGCCTGTTACCAAACTAAGTAGGAGAGAACACTATCGAGGAAAGACTCAATTTTTCCCCCCCTAAAATCTAAGGCCACTGATTTGTATTTTTCTCTAATTAACAACACGATCCACCAAAACTCAATTACATAAATTCAAGAACCCAACTCCTAGAACCTTCAAAGTTCGCAAATTTGAACAGGATAAAGCAAAAGGCAGCAATTTTATTGATCCCAAATACCTCTTTATTAACGTCAGGGTGATACTTCAAAGCTAGTTTCCGGTATGCCCTTTTGATTTCATCAGCAGTTGCAGATTGGGGAACGCCCAAAACCTCGTACGGGGATTCTCTGCGACTTGCTCTCAAGAGGGTCCTAAAATCGCTACCCCTCTTTTTCTTGAAGCTCTTAAGAGATCGTGACCCAAATAGGACAGCTCCATTCTCGTCGCCATAGCTGAATCCGCAGCAGGACAATTTAACTGCCAAGATTCGGTGATGGCGGAAGTGAAAAATAGAGGAATTTGAGAAGAGATGAGGGAGATGGATGAGCGCGTTGTTGCGTGGTGTCGGAGAAAGATTGATTAATTCGAACATATTCGATGTCGTCTTCTTGTTTGTGGGTGTATTTTGTACAACTTATCGAGACATTTTCTTTCCTCTTTAATTTAATTAATTTTTTAGTTATTGGAGGAGCTTCTTCCGTTGATAACATTTTAGATTTTGTGTGGGAAGATTTGATCATAATGGTGAAGATACCATGTGTGTTTTTATTCTTTGGATCCAAACAAACACATCTATGTGAGTGTATTTTGATCCAATAATTAAAAATTTTATGTGGATGGATGATGTTAGGTTATCACAATAATGACAAATACCACTACTAATAAAAATAAGTAAACACAAATAAATAAAATATGAAAAAGAAAAGAACACCTAAAATTGGTAACGAATTTTAGTCAATGTTACATAGGTATTCGAGCACCGCCAACTAAAACCCAAAAACAAAATATAACCATGGTCATATAATCAACAAATTAAGATTTATTTAATTAAGAATCTACTTCTAAAACATGACAGAACAGAATAAACAACAAAGCAAGAGATCTATCTATATTAAAAAGATTTTACACATCTTTTGTATATGCAATGTGGGACAAACATTAATCAAATTTAACATTTCTCCACTTTTACTAATTTTATTCTCATTTCAACACTCGAATTCAACTGATTTCAAATGTGCATCTCGACGCCATCTCAAATATGTAAAATGTTGGTCAAATCTAGATAATACTCAAACTTGATTGTTGTCGCTGTAACAAAATTTGTCCACAAAAATGATATGAATTATATTGATATGCCATCGAATAATATAGAACAATAGTAAAGTCCAATAACAAAGAAAACAAATAAAAGGATAAAAATTATGGAAATAAAGATAATAGCAAATCTCCAACAAATAACTAATGTCTATGTAAGAATAGAGAATTGGGGCAAGAGGGTGCAATCCCACGTAGGTGAAGCGCACCATAAGAGGGTGGGTTAAGACATAAGAGGGTGGGCTAAGAGAGTCCCGTCTCACGCAGGTGATGTTGGGGTAGAACACCAAACGCAGCGGACAAAAATACCCCTCCAATAAATATAGCAAGCACTACTTCAAACGAAAATAAGCCAACACAAATAAATAAAAGACAAGAAATAAAAATGACACAAAAATTGATAACGGCGGCGAAAATAGCCTACGTCTCCGGGCACCGCCAACCGCAACGCCAAATTTATTAAATTCACCAACAAAATACAACTAGGGTTAAGTAACCCACAAATTAGGGTGCATCATAGTGAAAATTCATCAAAAAATCAATTGGTGACGGGAGGAGTAACTCACTAGGCATATAAGCTAGGTCCAATTTCCCTATAAAATCAATGTGGGACAACTCATAAGTGATACTCTAACAACCTATAATCTTTAAGCTAAATTGATTTCTTTATAGAAAAGGTATAACAGATTGATCCATCAAAAGGTATGACAGATCGATCATCAAACATTTGAATAATAATTAATAGGAAATGTACAACCATATACATAATTCTTGCAAATATTTAATTGGGAAAAGGGGTAAAATACTTGCAAAGTATATTTATATTTTAAAATAAATGAATATTTATGGTATGAAAATATCATAATTTTATTTATATAATTTTCGAAATATAATATTCAACTTAGAAATAAAGCAGAAACTAAAGAAAACCGGATATAGCACATCGTTCACGTTTATCCAACCCATTAACAATTCACTTTAAGCCCATGTTTGATCTGTGGCCCATTTACTCCTAAAGCCCAATGTACAACAAAGCCGCAAGCCGTGCATCAGATTCGTTGCGCCAAAAACCATGAAACAAAAGATTACAAGTCGAGCAAACCACAAAAATACAAAAAACATCCAGAAACATGTTAGAAAAAGTCTTCAGCTTTTGACGCTTACATTTTTGCCCAAAAAACACACTTACAAAAGGAAAAGAAAAAGAGTACCAATTAAATAAAATAAACGAAATTTTGCATAACAAATTTCACTCACGAAATATAGACGTAATTTTTTCCCAACAAAAGGAGGAAATTTGTTGGAGAAAAAGGATGGAATTTGATAGAACCAAGAGCCAGACAACACGATACTATTACTGTGGTGGTGGCGTTGCTTTTAATTTCTCAACTTTATTCATTTTTATTACTAATCTCTCTTTGAATCTCCAATTTTCCTCTGATTTCCTCGATTCTCTCTCTAATTTTTGGTATTCTCATTCGCCACAACCTTCTCTTATATTTATACATGATACATTGTCCCTCTATATGGTATTGGCGTTATCATCATTATTTGTGTTATTTGCACATCACATGTGCGTCAAATTTCTGTCCTTTTTTGGTTTCTTTCTTGCCGAGATAAGGAGAGGCGATTTTTCTATTGTTTTGTTGTTCGAACCCTAGTCTTTTTGGTGGTCAAGTCTTGAATTTTTTGGGGTTTGTGGTCTGCGAATTGATCTCCCATGGAGGCTGGCTCTGGGGGAGATGCTAATAGGGATATGGATCAGACGGAGGGGTCGAAGAGGCCCAAGCGTCAGATGAAGACGCCGTTTCAGTTGGAGATGCTCGAGAAAACATATGCCTGTANTTGTTATTATTGATTTGAATGGGGCTGTGAATGTTGGTCTTCTCTGTTGTTTTGCTTCTTTTTTTTTCCTGATTAATCTGGTAATTCTTTTGGCATTTTTGATTTTGATAGAGATTTTCTATTGGTTAGACATAGTATTAAGGCTCCAAATAAAAAAAGCTCTTGAATTTATGTTGGTTTATTGAACCAGAAATTGTGGATTAAATGTTTATGTGTGTAAGGGCCTTTTTCTATCGAGTCCTCTGGGATGTATGGTCCATTGATGACATTTGTGCTCCTTTTTTTCCACCAGTGGACATGTACCCATCTGAGGCGATTCGTGCAGAACTTTCACAGAAATTAGGTTTAACCGACCGGCAATTGCAGATGTGGTTCTGCCACAGGCGGTTGAAGGATAAGAAGGAGGCATCAGGTGCCTCAGCCACAAAGCCACGAGCCGCTGGGCCCACTGGGAGGAAGGGATTCATTGAGCCCACAAGAGAGGAGTTAATGTCAGTTGAGCCTGTCAGTGAACATGGCTCTGGTTCTGGATCAGGGTCAGGGTCAGGTTCAGGTTCTAGTGGGTTCAATAATGGAGATGATACTCCAATGGTGCCACTAAGGTATTATGAGTCACCTCAGGCGATTCTGGAGAGAAGAGTGATAGCTTGTGTGGAGGCACAGTTGGGAGAGCCATTAAGGGAAGATGGGCCTATTCTCGGAGTCGAGTTTGGTGATCTGCCCCCTGGTGCATTTGGTGCACCCATAGGTACACTTTTTTTAGTTCTATTGTAATGTTGTCTTGGCTGTAGGAATCAAAGATGGAAAATTACTGATATTTGTAAATGGATGAACTTGATGATTATATGCCTTTGTTGAAAATGTTCGATGTATCAAGGCAGCAAGGCCAAGCTTTTTTAGCATTAAGGTTATACGATTGTGTTGCTCATTAGTATTTAAATTTCTTTTAGCTTCAAATTGGGAGTCTAAAGGCTTTTAAGAGTTTCTGCCTCTTTTTCCTAGTGGCTACTGGGTTGCTTCTGATATTTGTAGACTTGATCTTTTGGGTTATATGTTGCTTTTTCCTTCAATAGTTGCATCATCAATTGGCTTGGGAGGTTTTAGTGTAAAACTACTAACATCTTGTTTTTAAATTATGTTTCATGACAGTGCCGAGAGAGCAGCAAAACAGATCCGTACGTTCTTATGATAGCGATTTGCATGGGAACTATGACATGAAGCATGTCAAAGTTGGTTCTCTAACAAATGTGGATTTACATCACTTATTGATTATTTATGAATATGATTGTCAAATGATTTGTTAAATGTTTGATTACTCTATTCTCAGGCTGCTGCATATACTGGTACTCAGGGAGTGGAGTCTAAAATTAGAACCGACGCCTATGGGCATGCGACCCCATCGTAAGTCCATGACTCACGTAATGGTCCTACTGCAAAAGGTTTGTCTAATATTCATTTAAATGGGTATCTGTCCAGGGATCATGTTGAAGGCCAGGTATCAGACATGGATATGCATTCTCATAAGCCAAGCAGGCAATTGCAGTTTGCATCATCTCCGGTTAATACGGATTTTGTTATACCCGATGATAACAGTCCGCATATGGAGAGAAAACGCAAGGTATCTACAGATAATTGCAATGGTGTTGCCGCATGTTTTAATTATTCTTTCTGTCATATAAGTCCTTTTGTTAATTTTATCTTGTAGAGTGATGAAGCTCGACTTGGAAGAGAAGTTCAAGCCGATGAAAAGAAAATTCGGAAAGAGCTTGAGAAGCGAGATTTTTTGAGGCGAAAGGTCTGCACTTCGCTCTTTAACAATCTTGAACTGCTCAAGCTAAGTTAAGTTTTTTTGCTGAAGTCCTGCAATATTATTGTATTGTCCTTCCTAGAGGGAGGAGCAAATGAGGAAAGAAATGGAGAGACAAGATCGTGAACGAAGGAAAGAAGAAATACGAATGATGCGAGAGCAGCAAAAGCAGGAGGAGAAATTTCAGCGGGAGGAGAGGCGTGAAATGGAACGGAGAGAGAAATTTATGCAAAAGGAACTTTTGCGAGTACATTTCACGACATTCTTATTTCTGTTTAATTGTTTTTTAAGTAATGTCATTTTTTGGGTGACAATTACATTCACTTTAATTTTCTTTATGCCAGGCAGAGAGAAGGAAACAGAAAGAGGAGCTCCGGAGAGAGAAGGAAGCAGCAAGACAGAGAGCTGCCATGGAGAGAGCCGTGGCACGGAGAATTGCTAAAGAGTCCATGGATTTAATAGAAGATGAGCGCCTGGAGATGATGGAATTGGCTGCTTCAAGCAAAGGGCTTCCTTCAATTCTGTCTCTCGACTATGACTCTTTGCAAAATCTTGAGTTGTTTCGAGGTCGGTATGGCTTGCGACAATACTATTATATATAAACTGATTAGAATCCTTGTATCATGTTAAAACTAACACCCAAAATTTCAAAATCTGAGTTACATTTAATGTGATTCAGATGCCTTGTGTGAATTCCCTCCAAAGTCTGTACAATTGAAAATGCCTCTTGCCATCCAACCTTGGATGGGTTCAGATGAAAACGTTGGCAATCTCATGATGGTAATAATTTTAAAAAAATAAAGAAATTATTCTGTCTATTGTATATTATGTGTTTTTCCTTTAATAAACCGCAGAGATGCTTATTAATTTCTGAAATAATGTTTGCTTCATTCAGGTCTGGAAATTTTGCGTAACATTTGCAGATGTTCTTGGGCTTTGGCCTTTTACCATTGATGAATTCATACAAGCTTTGCATGACTATGTAAGTGAGGATATGATTTGTTCTCATGCTCGTTGCTAGCTGATCTTATTTTGCCATTCCCTTGTGCTCTCTATCATTCTTTCTGTTTTAAGGAATAGCTATTGGGTGTGACATCTGAAGTATTAATGTTCCCTTTTGCAGGATTCAAGGCTGCTTGGTGAGGTACATATTGCAATTCTGAAACTTGTTATAAAAGATATTGGAGATGTTGTGAGAACTCCTTCAACTGGACCAGGCACAAACCAATATAGTGCTGTTAATCCTGAAGGAGGGCATCCTCATATTGTTCAAGGGGTATTCCCTCATTTTAGTGCTTCCCAATTGCTTATTTTAGGATATTGCTGCAGTAATGTTCATTTCCTAAACTGTAACAGGCATATGCATGGGGTTTCGACATAAGAAACTGGCAGAAGCACTTAAATCCACTAACATGGCCAGAGGTATTAAGGCAATTTGCTCTATCTGCTGGTTTTGGGCCACAGTTGAAGAGAACGGGCACCAATCGGGTTTCCTCAAATGACAATGATGAGGTACTTTANTCCCTCTCAGTTTACCGGATTAGTCTTCCTCTGACTTTTCAAATTTGTGCCTGTTGGTATCACCCGTAAGATAATGTATTGTGAAGTATAAAAGCTGTGGCATAAAATTCCGTTTGACACAACTACACATCCTTGAATTCTTGTAGATGTCTCACCATTGCTACATGCTTGTTACTTTTCAGAATAAAGGCTGTGACGAGGTTGTGTCCACCTTGCGAAATGGTTCAGCTGTTGAGAATGCCGTTGCAATTATGCAAGAGAAAGGATCCACCCTCCAACGTAAATCCAGGCACCGCTTAACTCCTGGAACTGTTAAATTTGCTGCATACCATGTTCTTGCTCTTGAGAGAAGCAAAGGACTAAATGTTATTGAACTTGCTGACAAGATTCAAGTAAGTAGTAGCTACAATTTTGTACATCAGCTCTTGCTTGTTTTTTCTCCCTCCCTAACAACCTAATTTATTTTTCTCTAGAAATCTGGGCTCCGTGACCTGACGACAAGCAAGACTCCGGAAGCTTCTATATCTGTTGCCTTGTCGAGGGATCCGGTACTGTTTGAAAGAATTGCTCCTTGTACATACTGTGTACGTCCAGCTTTCAGAAAGGATCCTGCTGATGCTGAATCAGTAATTGCTTCCGCTAAAGAAAAAATACAGAGTTACGGCAATGGTTTTCTGGCTGGTCAAAATGGTGAAGAGGAAGAAAGGGATGATGATTCAGATAGCGATGTTGCTGAGGGTGCAGAAGTCGATGCTTTAGCTCCTTCATTAGTTGATACAACCAAAAATGGTGAATGCAATGAAATCGGGTCATGCTCTAGTGATGCTAAAGACAAGCTTCCTGATCCTGCTGCTCTGCCAAATGAAGTTGGTAATGTTGGTACGATATGCACATCTTTTTTTTTTTTTCGGTGGGATATAACTTATTCTTCCTTTCGTCGATTCTGAAAACTGTAAATGACTATCATTAATTATTCACTTGATGATGTTTTTGAAGATACTGGGGAAGAACGTCCTGAACAAGGTGTTGAGATTGACGAAAGCAAGTCGGGGGAGCCCTGGGTTCAAGGACTCACTGAAGGAGAATATTCGGATCTATCGGTTGAGGAGCGTCTCAATGCTCTTGTGGCCTTGATTGGCATTGCGAATGAAGGGAATTCACTTCGTGTAATTCTAGAGGTCTGTGATGTTAAAGTTCATGAAGAAAGTAGAAAACTTTAAGATGAGGCTTCTAGTTGGCTATATGCATTCTTATCTATGGAAATTTCGTGCAGGAACGGATGGATGCTGCAAATGCTCTAAAAAAGCAGATGTGGGCCGAAGCCAATCTGGACAAAAGGCGATTGAGGGAGGAAATCATTTCCAAGCTTTATGATTCTTCTTTCAATGCTGCTGCTGGAGAGAGTGGTTTGTGTCCTCTAGTTGCTGTGGAAAATAAAATGTATGACCCATCAGCAAACAATATTGGGAGAAATGAAATGGCGGAGAATATTCAAAATTCCATTGATAATCTTGCCCAGGATGCATCCATGGGTCAGTTTATTTCTCCAGCTCTGCAGAACGGACATTCCACAGATAGGTCTCGCTTGCAGCTAAAGTCTTATATAGGCCATAAGGCAGAAGAACTTTATGTCTACAGGTCCCTGCCTCTGGGTCAAGACAGAAGGAGAAATCGCTATTGGCAGTTTGTGGCTACAGCTTCTTGCTTGGATCCTGGTTCGGGCAGAATATTTGTCGAGTCATCCAATGGCAATTGGAGACTTATTGATACTGAGGAGGTAATAGCATGTTTGCAAAGTTATTTTTTTTTTCCCTATTTCTCATTCTTTTTAGTTTTCTATTACATTTCTGTGATTTTTCTATTGTAAATAAGTATGGGTAAGTTTATGCTGCTAAGTAGTAATCAACTATGTGCATTATGTGTGTCTAGGATTCTGGTTTGGGTAAGATATATGATAATGGCAATGGCATTCACACTGGAAAACCCGTTCTCACTTTGCCTTAACCTATGATTTTATGATGTCCTATATTTGGCTTGAAATAAAATCTTTTCCTCTGAACTCTAGGCTGAAGATGAAATCAAATTAGATATTCATCTTTGACATGCTAAATAATGTCTCATAATCATCTCTGTTTGATCTCCCTCTCTCAATTTGTTTAAGCTTAATGATTTCATACAGTAATCTAATTAAGGTTTGTATGCAGGCGTTTGATGCTCTCCTTGCATCTTTGGACACCCGTGGGACCAGAGAATCCCATCTGCATATAATGCTGGAAAAGATTGAAGCCTGCTTTAAGGAAAGTCTACAAAGGAATTGTTTATCCCGCAATATAGCAAATGATGATGGTGAGATGGCTGGACAAGAAGTCGAGAGCCCCAGCAGTGCAGTTTCCAATACAAACTCGGATGTGCCAGAACCATCATCATCTTCCTTCAGAATCGAGACAGGTAGAAATGAGACCGAGAGAAAGAACTTTCTGAAGAGATACAAAGACTTACAGGCTTGGATATGGAAAGAGTGCTTCAGCTCGTTGGTTGTTCGTGCCATGGCATACGGGAAAAACAGGTGCTCACCTATGTTGGGAGTTTGTGAGATTTGTCTTGATACATACGATTCTAATGAGGACATTTGCCATTCTTGCCATCAAACTCAAAGCAAGGCTGTTGCAAGGGGATGTTTCTCAGGAGAAATTAATATAGTTGATGGAACAGACTTGATTATGTCAGATTCGTCTCCATTGAGAATCAGATTGGTCAAGGCCGTTCTATCGTCGCTTGAGGTAAAATGTGTTCAACTAAGTGATTGATTTTTTTCTTTTTTCCTTTTGGCATGTCTTTACATATATTTTCTCAAATGGTAACAAATTTAATTTAACAAAAATGTATGGCAGGTTGCTCTTCCTGCTGAGGCTCTTAATTCCTCCTGGAATGATGACTGTAGGAAAGCGTGGGGTTTAGACCTGCAGAAATCGTCATCCATCGAGGATCTCCTACAGGTGCACAATGAATGATAATTTAATTTATAAGGAAATGATTCTGCCTAGATTTTTTTTTTTTATACCAAATATGGCCAGAATATGTTTAATCCGGGCAATCTCTTTCACGAGTGATATATTTTCTATCTTGTTTGGGGTTGGTGAAATATAATCACAAGTGGTCTGCAATTAACTTTGCAGATCCTGACTCAGCTTGAGGGTGCCGTTAAACGTGATTATCTCTCCCAAGATTTTGAGACCACAGAAGAATTGTTGCGTCTTGGCCCATCAAGTAATTACTCTGAACTCCCTCAACTTCCTTGGATACCGAAAACTGCAGCTGCCGTGGCTCTGAGACTTTTGGAGCTTGACGAGTCGATCTTCTATACTCCGAACCAGAAGGCTGAGTCCTTTGATCAGAAGAAATTGGAAGCCCATCCAGTTGAGCCTCTCTCACTTGCTACGCGGGCCCAAGGTGGGGGCCCGCGTAGCAAGTCTCAAAATGTTGGGCCCAAATGGCGGCCCGTCAAGCAGAGCAGCAGCGGTAAACAAGGGGAGACGCTGGCCCAGATCCTCATGCAGCAGCAAGGTGGGCCGAAGAATGTGCGTGGCCGGAGGACTGTCAGGAGGAGACCGGAGAAGAAGGCCGAAAACAAGACCTTGCAGGATTATTATTTGGACGATAAGAGCCCATTCAGAAATAACGTGCAGTTGCCAAGAAATTCAAGGTCTAGGGATAATAATGTCATGGTTGAGAATAATAATGAGAGCAGTAGTAGTAGCAGCATGGAAGAAGAAGAAGAAGAAGAAGAGGAGGAGGATTTGATTGGATATGAGGATTGGGGCCGGTCGGGCTATGGTGTGGGTGTTTTGAACAGAGGTGATGAGATGATGAGTGAGGAGGAAGAGGATGATGATGCGAATGGTTATGCTGAAGATGGTGGGAATATGTTCATCAACTATGATGTCGATAATTCAGAGGATTACAGCGACTGAATCCTAAGGGAAAAAGTCAGAGAAATCTAAGCTGGCCCTCAAAATTTACTTGGCCTGTTG